>JAOWBL010040333.1:0-26829 GCA_028564865.1 Zenarchopterus dispar | reverse complement strand
TTTTTCCCCCCCCCCCCCCCCCCCCCCAAAATTGTTCATCAAATGGCTATTAAAAACTAATCCCAGCGTTTGTTTTGGTTTTTAAATATTACTGTTCCTGTCTTGGTGTGGACGCCATCACCCACCTGAACTGGACCAATATTTACACCCAGATATTTGTAGTTATGGTTCTTCACAGAATAATCAATGCATGGCTGACTGACAGGGTCTTCTAGGCAACCAGCAGCAGATCCTTGAGGTTACACGTCCTAATCCAAAGACTGAATGGTACCTTGAGCAAATGAAACGGATCTTCACAGATAGAGCATGAAGCTCAGGTGACCTTTCTAAGAGAATAAAAGGTTAAAAATGAAAGACTTGAGGCTTTTTACAGAGTAGGAAATGAAGACGTACATAAACTTTGTGCTGCATGCTTCATGCCTGTAAAGCCTCAAGATCCAACCAACCTTATCAGCTGCAAATCTACATGGATTTGCATACAAATGAAAGCTGGCTCACCACTGACCTACTTGGGTCCAGACTGGATGTTAAACCTTCCTGACAGGTTCTCCCAGAGCGCTGACCAAACAAACTCTACTTTTGCAGCGCTAGGAAAACAAACAAAAAGTTATACTGATTTTAATGACTAAATCAAACTTTCCTGTTTTACTCATATGTTTGTTTAAATCCTTTATAAACCTTTTCATCTCATTCTGTTTTCTGGAGAGAGTTTTATTTTTAAATGCAAACCTTTACCATTTAAAATGTATAAACAACATAATTATACCTTTAACACACAAGTTAAAAGCAGTAAAGTTTTAGAAAAACTGAATTAAATGTTCAATCACTGGATAAAGCAGCGTACATCCAGAAACACTGTTCAGTTCTGTTGGTGGTGTTATGAGATCTGACCACCCTTCAGAATCTGGCTCTCTGTGTACAAACTTGGCTCATTTCAATCAGACTGATTAATCAAAACATTTAAAGAACTCCATCAGAAAAAAAGAAAAATATCCTAAATTACAGAACTTGCATGTATGTGTTACTTTCAGGTTTAGTTTGAGCTGCTGATCAGGTGATGGGAACCATTCAGCAGGTATAAAGTAACTCTCCCACATAAGATTCTGCACAAGTTTGGGAACTTTTAAATCTGCACTGAAAACCCACCTTTTTTTCTCTGGCTTTTATGATAGTAAGGTTTAAATTTGAGATCAATGTTTTTATTTGTTGTGGTTTTATCTGAAGGGATGCATTCCATCATAGTGTTATATAATCTTTTATGTTATTTTATATCCTGTTTTATTGTTGTCATAAACCGTATCTATATAGCACTTCAGTTGTTTTTAAATGTGCTTTATAAATAAACTTGACTTGATAAATCTGAGCACAATTTAAATGTATATGCTTGAGAATGACCAGCCAGCCACAGCTGATTAAATCTCTAAATTAATAAATTTAGACACAGGCTAAGTGATCAGTGTATGTATATGTGATTCAGTCAGTGAGGTAACTGCTGAATAAATCATCTGGTGACACACACTTCTTCTGCATTTTGGGTTTGTTTTGTTCAATAAATAATGACACTGTGTCATCTGAGGCTGTATTTTTCTATTTTTAAGACCCCTTATAGTCTAGATCATTTTTATTTTGATCATTTTATATGTAAAACTTTAGAATAACTGCAATAACTTTAAAATGACTTTATAATATAAATGGCCATGGTGCCGTGACACGTGAAGTGCAGACCTTTAAGTCCAGTAAAACTGACTTAGTCAGATTTGTTTCATTCAAGTCTTTGTCCGTTCCTGGATTACACCTAGAGGATAAAGCATCATAATTGACAGGAAGAATCATACCATCCATCCATTTTCTACACCCGCTGGTTCCTGTACAGGGTCACGGGGGTCTGCTGGAGTCTATCCCAGCTCATTACAGGTGAGAGGCAGGGGTCCACCCTGGACAGGTCGCCAGTCCATCGCAGAGGAAGAATCATACAAACTTTGTAATTTTATAAAAGTTCAAACTGAGTCATCTGACCAAAAAAATTTTAGTTGTCAAAGCGTCTCCAAACTTTCTACCTTCAAATGATGACCACAAGAACCAAGAATTCCCAGTGTGATGTATCCCAGACCTTGACAAGCGGCACCGTTGTGGCAAACAAATTAATATTCACTTCATCTGTGGTCTAAACATTTTGGCTTAAAGGATGCAATAAAAGCAAAGCAGTTAAGTGCACATCCTACATTTTGACAAAAATATATAAAGGCTGTATTTAGTGACTTTTTTTTTTTTTTTAAGAAATCTCCTACCTACAGAAGTTTCAAATCATACTTTCACTTAGAAACTGGAAGAAAAGATCAATGATGTCCACTGAGTGGTGAAGATGTCTCGCTGGTTATGTGTAGGAAGGGTTCCTGTTAGTACAAGAACTGCCAAACATATTTTTTGGAGTCAAATTTAACTGCCAAGCAAATTGCTGCTGAAATGTGCCAGACAAAAAAAAAAAAAAAAAAAAAGGCTCTCTTGAGATAGGAGAGATATATCACATATTGGAGAATTACCATCTCATTGTAGTGTTTGACTATCAGCTGGAAACATTTTTAAACTTTCAAATGCAGCCTAAGATTTGTGTTAGAATTTTTTTTTTTTAAATTTCATGAATTAAGGAAGCTTTGGCAACATCCAAAATAGTCAAGCATCCTTAAACATCCCTCCAAAGCCTCAGTGTCAGGCGATGGGCTCACCTTGCAGATTTTGTACAGGGAATCCTGCCCATCTCCATCCGAGTCCTTGAAGTAGTCATGAGCGGGAAAAGTGCGGTGGATGTCACGAGTGATGACACCTTCCTGTGCCGAGTCCTACAACATACAAGAGTAAGACATGTCAACAAATAAGGCAAAACCAGTGCAGAGTTAAATCTCTGTACTTTTACTGGCCCAGACTGGATGATATTAGTTTAGCAAAATAGATTGCAAATGTGTGGGATTCCCACTTCATACACTCAAACTTACCGTTTTGGTCTCTAAATATACATATACAGTGCAAAAGGCAGGAAGTTATGGTGCAACAGTGGCATCAGATCATTTGCAGGTCATTCACAGCTACAAGACAAACTAGCAACACACTAGTTTGTTTCCAGGCCTCATCTGATTTCTGATGTCTTTCACTCACACATAAACATAAACACATGCTCTATATTTCCCTTTTTATGTTTTTATCCCTCACATACTCATAAGTACATGATGTAAAACTGCAATTTTTACAAGACAGAGGACACCTTTCTTCAGCAAATTAGCAGATAAACTACACTGAGATTGACTGCCCTCGATGTGTGTTTTTGTGCGTCAGACGAAGAAGTGGAGGGTTTTAAAGTCTGAGAAAGTGAGTGAAAAACTAATAATCTCTCCTGTTTCTCTTCTCTTCTTGCTTCCTGCGAAACACCGCAGGGAAATTAGGTTCAACTGTCCTAAAGAGGGGAGGTCGTCTCCGCGTTTGTGGAAAACTCTGACAGTGTTAAAAGTCAGGAGATTGTACAATCCCCATTAGAGAAAGGTCGAGCAAGGCTCCTTTAATTGGCCATTATATACAGATACTGAAGTATTTCTGTGTCATCAGAATATATAACCTCACCATTAAGGCAGCAGGAGAGTTTAAGATAAGATAAGATCCTTCTGGGGTGTTCTAGTAGTCTAATGGTTAAAAACATTACCACATAATTACTAAAGCTCCAGGTCAAACTGGGTTTTTGACCTTAAATTTATCACTTCTTCTTCTTCTTTGCATTTCCTTTTTCTCAATATCATTTTCCTGAAAGGCAAAAAAAGGACTTCCAGCTTCAGGATACTGATTCCAATGATTAATAATCTCAAACTGAGATTCAACCATTTCGATGTAACCTCCTTGTCAAAATTAGGATGGTTTCAAAAAATATATTGTACAATGTTCTTATTCTGTTCAAATAAATGCATACGGTTTATAGCGCTTCAGACATATATCTGGCACACAAATACGCACACAACAGGGTATAATACAAGCTGCCACAACTGTGTGTAATGCTTTAATGAGATTTGTAGTGAAGAGGTGGTGTGTCGTTCTGTGTTTTGTTACAGAAATGGAACTAACAGTTTTATTGCGCTTGTAAAAATTGAAAAAAAAAACATATTGCAGTTCTTTGGGAATTAGTGCAGAATTTGACTTTTTTTTCCCCCCATTTCTATTTTCCTCATGCTATCTCAACCTGACAACAAAAATTATTTTCTAAAGAAGGAAAAAAAGAGAAAAGAAGGAAATTACTTGTCCTGCATTGGACTTTTTATTTACTGTGTTGGAAAATTATTTATCTGTGGTTGAAGGTCTCTAAATACAATAAACGTAATATCACAAGCAAGTTTTACTTGACTTTTAAAATCTGCAACAGGGCTGCAACAAATAGTCTGCATAATTAATGAAAAGTCACAGAATCCATCACATAAAACTGCATAAATGTTAAAAAGACTGAAGTCTTTGTAGCTCAGTGGTAAAGTGATCAACTGCAGTGCTGACAGAAATACAACTTTTATTGTCTGATGACAACTGCATCAAAGGCTGGTGACAAATCAAAGAAAAAAAGAACAAAAAAAAGAAAATTAAAAGATTAATTTGGTTGTCTACTAAAGTAATCGTTTTGTGGCAGCCCTAAATCTTTCAGAGGGAAATTAAATTCAAACTGTATTGATAATATATGAATTACATTAAAAAAAACATCCATTCTTTAACTTCTTTAATGTGTGGATTTGCTGTTTTCTACTTTGTTTTATGTGATGAAACTCTGCACAGGAATTTGTCAGATCATCACATCCAGTGACTTGAAAGTCGAGTAACATGAGTCATCTAATTACAAAACCATGTCTTCCTGTCTTTGAAGAATAACATCCAAATAAAAGATGCTGCAGAGTGAGCAGGTGACTTTTCAGCAGCAAAGACCTCACCCAGCAGGAAGACGGTGTGATCCATCACTCAACAGAAACTGCTCAGAAACAGCTTGATAACAGAACCCCAGCCCGTTAACCCAGGACCAAAACTTCCAATATCTAAATCCCACGAGCTGTCCACAGGACGCATCAAAACAAGGTCGATTCACAGCCGGCTTGATGAAGTCTCAGTGTCAGACGCCAGAAGATCCCCAAACCAAAGGAAAATGTATTTTTAGTGAATTATGGTGCATGCCGGTGTTATTGCTCTTATTCCTAAACCAGAACAGAACTTAGAGAGGACCTTGAGCAGCCATTTCTTTCCTGAAAGCTCCTGGCAGTTGGTTTTATCACAACTTCACATTCATTAAAGACAGTGAGCAAAGAGCATCGGGCCATTACATTTTGTTGTTTCTCAGAAGACAACCACTCAAAGCACTGCACTTTACTCATTGACTAACAGCATCACTATTGAAAAATAATTACAAACAAAGAATGAAGTGGTTTAATAGTTATACCATCATTACTAACAAACACATTTATGCCATTGCCATGGCAACATCAGCAAGGACCAGCAAGAATCTCATTGACAGTGAAAGTTGTAAACACTTTGATTTAATAAGCCATGCATGTCTCTGCTAATTAAAAGCCTCATTACTCAAAAAAAAGAAAGAAAGAAAGAAAACACGAGAGGACGTCCTCTATGCTGAATTATTCCCTTCCGTCTTTTATCCCTTCCTTTGCCTATATATTCTCTTTCTCCTTGAATTCTTTAATCCCAGCTCATTTATTCATTTTTCTTGCTTATCTGGTCTTTTTTCCCCACTTCCATATCCTTCCTAATTTTCTACTCGAGGTCATTCTGTGCCAAAAACCTCAACTGCTTTTTCCATTTTGCCACTTGTTCACCTTCTCCTCCTCTTCAACTTCATCATCTCTCCCATCATCTTTCTACATCCATGTGACCTTGTAAATGGTTTCTTCATCTCCTCTCATTTTCAACGCTGAGCGTGAACAGACAGATGTTCAAGCACATTCATGCACTGTTACTGTGACTGATCTGCTTGCAGGACTAGAGCTACAGACGAGTTACATGTGATGGACTTTTGCAGTGATCGCACAGATCAACCACAGATCAAAATAACAATGCAAGTTTTTGTTGATTCGAGCACATTGGATTACATATTTCCCTGCTAACTGCACAGTGGGAAAACAGCTACTGCGTAAGTTGCTTATTTGGATGTTGTGAGTGTGCGAGTGTGTGCAGAAAGTTGCAGCTCTTTCATCAGTGCAGAGATGATGAGGTGTTATGAAAGAACTGCAGCATCATCAGCAGCGTCACTTCATCACAGTGGCCCAGTTCTGCTTCGCTGCTGTACACTACTGTACATAACAAAACAAACTCAATTATGCTCAGTTTCATACCCTGCAACCTAATGGCATACGTAAAGCCTAAAATAAGGCTCTATCGATTCCCTCAACACTGAAAAGTGGTATGTTTTAGATCAGTTAATGAGGACAGAGTCACTCGGTCCTCCCAGCGGTGCCTTCTTTAATGGCTGTCCTGCAACAGAAAGCTTTAAATTTAACAAGCAGCAGAGTGACCAGGTCAGAGAAGTCTGTGGTCTCCATTTTTGCAACAATCCTCGTAGGTTTAATGTGGATAAATGCAAAATTACTGCAAAGATGATGTAAGAAATATCACAAAAGCATGACAAGTACTTCAGTATTTTCCCACATTTCTATGATCGAGTGGCACAGACTGAAACAAAATCTTTCACCTGAATGTTTTTCTTCATCTGGTAAATAAATCAGAAGCGAGTTCATAGCACCAAGAAGGGTGTTAGTGACCGTTACTGTAGCTTCTGGACAGATGTAGCAGCAGGACGTACAATGTGTGTATTTTATTTTATTTTTCCTTCCTAAGTGTGTGTGCACTTCCTACAGTATTGAGTGGACCTGTCAGTTTTGTGCCCCAAGTGGGTTTAAACTCACTGACTGGAATTGATAGACAGAAAGGATGAGAGAGAAAGAGAAATTAAGGCAGATAACAGAGGACGAGACATATTGAGGGAGAAGTTGAGGAAGTGGGAGATAAAGGAGAGGGGAGTGAGACATGTAAACAGAGGGGATCAAGAGGCTTCCTCTAATTGTAGCCTGGGGGCTTGTTGTGCAGACAGTCCATTACTCAGCTCTCACCAACAGGTTACCTACTTAACATGTGCAGCTAAAAATAAAAAACTGCAAAACTGCTGATGTGTCGAAAGCTGCTCTACTCCTCCAACTGCATTTTATTTAAACACATGGTCCTGGCTGGTGGAAGCTGCCACATGTTCAGAAAGTCAAAGGGGATTTCCTCAACTAAGAACCTACAGAAACAAAAGAGCTGTGGCAAAACCCAAAAATGTATTAATAAACAGATACATTTGATTAGACCTAAACAAGAGCTTCAAGTGTTTTCATAGTCATCAAAACTTTGATAAATATTCTGTAGTGTCTGTTAATTTTGAACATTTATTTTGCACCTTACAGGATCACATGCAGGCATTCAGGTAAAGCAAGCAGCCCTATGGTGATTATGTTCTTTGATTTATCTGGCTTTTTTTTAACATGACTCAGCTTGTTTTACTATGCAAGAAACACCATAAGACACAGGTGGATGACTATACAGTCACCTCGATGACCAACTACCTGAAAACAGACCACAGTTTGTGGGACTGACCAGGTGGTCAGGAGCACCACAGGGCACTGTACTCTCACCATTTCTCTTCTTTCTGCAGACTTCCTGTACAAGTCCTGTCATATGCAGAAATACGCTGATGACTCTGCAGTTGTGGGGTGCATCAGTTGGAAACAGGAGACTCAGTTAAAGACAACACAGAAGTAGTAGACCATTTTGTGGCAAGGTGTGGGAATGACCATCTGATCTTGAACATGAACAACACAAAGAAGATGATTGTGGATTTCAGGAGGTCCAGAAAAAAGCCTTAAATACATCAGTGTTCACCTGGACTGGACTGGACTGGACTGGACTGGACTGGACTGGAGATGCAACACTGATGGTGTCTAGAGGAAGGGACAGAGCATTTTTGTACTTCTTCAGGAAACTCAGGTCTAGCCCTGTCTATAATATCAGAGGTCAATTCTTTCTACTGAAATATATTTGAATGTGAGACACTTTAAGGACAATACGGAGCAAGGCCAAACTAACTGGATCAAGAATATAATCTGCGACAAAGAACAAGGTTAATACACCAACATTCAGCTACAGGAGAATGAATCGGTTAGTCCATCAATGCAAGACTGAATCCTGTCAAACAGTCCTTGAGCCCGATGATGAAACGCTCCTCTAGTCCTTTAACAGTCTCATCCTATGTAGATACAAGTTGCATCTCACAGTAGATGTGTTTAGTGCAAAAATGAAAAAAATAATGCGAGAAACAGCTCCATTCCTCTTTTAATTGTATCACTGTAGAGAAATCCAGTGTGCTCTCAAATTGTCCTTGCCTTCTGAGAGCATTATGTAACTCTCTGGGTGTGGAAGGGGCCCACGGGTGCTGGATGGGGAGGGATGCAGCCACGCTTTGCTAAAATGATGAGGCAGCAGCAAAATATGCCTTTTTAAACAGCTGAACACTCAGACCACACAAAGTCCTGAAGTGACAGCCCAGTCAAACAGAGATGATGCTGCTTGTGTTAAAACTGCTGGGAGAAACCTGAAGGATGGATTGCTTGGTCTGAAGTCAGAAGATGTGTAAAGAACATCGGCTGTATGAAGAAGTGGACCAACCCAAACTGGCTGGGCTGGAACACAAACACTTTAGATTAATCCCCACAAGTTTGCTATTATAGCATGGCTTAAACCTCGGTCACAACGACCTGTACCAACGGCTGCGAACACTCTACGAATTATTTTTTTAGACCATTTCCTGCATCCCCCTTGAGGCAGCTTTACAAGAATCCAGTGTCCATAACCTGTTCCTAAATTCATGACCAGGTTGATGGTCTTGTCCAAGAAGATGTCCAAGATTTTCTATGAATGCGTCACGAAAAGCCATGTCAGAGGGTCGATGGACGAAACAACCTAAGAGAACAACGAACTATGTTTGTGTAAGTATGGAGCAAGAACACATCGAGTTGGGTCTTACAGCGTTTCCATGAACACTTTTCAAATGGAGATGAATAAGGCAAAAGTACACATCTCCATGCGTCATACGTACACTGCTCAGCCACAGCCGAAGGAAAACAGTTGCTACAACTGCTACATCTTCTTCTTCTTTTTCCTCCAGCTGCAGCTGTTGAAGCTGCGGTCTTCTCACCATGATTACCATCTAGAAAATTACAAACGTTTCCACAAATATTCCAGCATATGAGACAATCAAGACACAGATGTTTGGAGATATTGGACAGCCACCACTTGTACAGCCCGACAACATGTGCAGAAAGCCATAGGATCTTCTGAGCAACGAGTTGAGATTGGCGTTAGTTGCCCATAAGTATGTTGTTACGAAGATCATATAAACCCTACGGCCAGCATGCAGGAAGTCACCTCATTTTCTCAAACATGTCAGGTTGCTCTTGCAAACTGAACAGCAGCCATACTGACTTTCTAAAAAGGCTGTAGGAAACTATGTCCCCACCCCCTGCAGGACTGTCTACGAACTCCAGATTTCATATGAACTGGGAGATTCGCACGAACCCACCATTCGTAGGAATCTTTGTGATCAAGGCTTTATCTAATATTACCCTATGATGGAAAACTATGACAAATCTGTCCATCCATTCACATTTTTGATGTCACCACTGAAACGGCATTTGAAAAGGATAGCCTACCCAAAGGGTGGTGTAGGGTGGAGGAGCTGGGACCCAGCTCCAACGAAGCCTTGGGGTATTGCAAAGCTGAAATTGTTTTACTGATGTACGGTTAGCAGAAGCTACCTGCTGCTTAACTAAACTAGCTTCGTTCTTGGATCCTTCCAGTTCAACCTGCCCAGTTGTGGAAGTCAGTTAATACAACCAACACCACAACAAAAACTTATTTTCTTCAAATTAAGGATGACTAAGGACTGCTGGGTCTTTTTTCAGAAGCCAATACATTGTTAACCACCAAGTAGCTAAACTGATGCTGTTGTCAGACATCAATCAAAAGACTGTGCAGCTTATTATGCATAAATAATTTACGTATTGTGGCACAAAAACAATTCGCCCACATAAAGTTGTCGTGGGCTTCAAATCTAGCTATGGAGATCAAAATATTTTTTTGAACCAGGCAGCAAATGTGTTTATATTTGCTGCAAAGTTGTTTATTTTAACATTAGAGGTCCATGTTGATGGACTTGGTTTTAGAGCCCCCCAGTGGTCAGTCAAGAAACTGCAAGAAAAGTCTTTTTGTTTGGTTGGCACCAGACTAGCGAGGCAGATGTTTCCCCGTGGAACAAAACACATAAAGAGGGAACCATGAGGATCATCCACTCTATCACTGCTTTTCTCTCAAACAAATGTGATGTTGACAAGTTGACTCCATTTGAATCCAGTCGGCTTGAAAACCAGCTCCATCACGACATAAATCTGTATATCAAAACTATTATAACAATTGGCAGCGGTAGTAATCCCCTGATTATAGGTGTTTTAACTGTAGCTTCTGAGAAATAACAACATGAAATGTTTTTCATTTTCATCCTATGCATATTTAATTATTAAATCTTTCTTCCCAAAACATTACTATGAATTTGGTAGGAAAAAACAATTATTAGTACAATAATTCTTTGTGGAAATCAAGAGTAATCAAATTCCCGTCCAGAAAGTTACATTGTAGATCCTACTGCGAGACACGACCCTGAAGCCAGTGACAGAATCCATTACAAGACTGTTTATACATGTTATTCATCTCAATATATTGCCAAATATAGTTATTGATCCCATTCTCAGCTAGAAGGCTTGTTTCTCCTCTCTGTCTCACCACAGAAGAGATGTGGGTCAGCTGCATAAATTCAGTCTACCTTGACAGCCTTTTTTTTGAAGTGAATGAAGAAACAAAATTAAATTTGAAGTACTTAGTGTGGGAAGTGCCTTAGGAGCCATGTTAGTGAACAGACAATGAAGAAGCAGTAAGAGTGGTCTGAACGGTTTCTTTCAGGACTGCTAAACTCATCCCTGCAGTGCCTCCATGTGAAATCCAAGTCTCAAGATTGTGTGCTTTAATGGAAAGAACTCTCATTTATTTATTTAAAGATACAAAAGTGAATAGATAATATTTTACAATAAAAAATATTTTACAGGTAGATTAGACATACCAACAAAAAAAGAGTTAGAAACTGAGATTATAAACCATTTGGATTTTCAATGGTTTCCAGTGAATATGTTAATTCCTATTTTTACAAATGTCTCAGTTTTTTTTCTTTTTTTGTTTGTTTTGTTTTTAAGAAATTAGGCCATACAGAGCAGTTGCTTAACTGCAGAAGACAGGTTGAGTTAAGGCTGCATTTTGTTGAGATGTGCGATTGTGTGAGGGAGGAAGAAAAAGTGAAGAAAATGTACATTCAGCAAAAGCTGAACAGTTTCTCTGCAATTCAACGAGTTGTCGTTAATTTCCACAGAGGAAAGCTGTGGTTTCTATGAAGGGGGGGGGGGGTTTGTCAAAACTGCATTTCCATTACCAGCGACCTTATTGAAGGTAAATACACTTCTAACAAAAGAAAGTCATTTTTGTGTAACAAAACAATTGTTCCTTGGCAGTACCCCATCAGTGAAAAAAAAAAATATATAGTAATTACTTCATGGCATTTTAGAGCCTTAAAAAAGAAGAAAAAAACCCACAATATGATTAAACGACATTCATTAATGGTGCTTTCTTGTCATGAATCATGTGGTCTGTCTGAATAATACAGTCATGGGGGAGAAGGGGACATCTGGCTCTTACCAGGTCTTAAAAGTATGTGAAAACAACTTCAGACGAACAATAATGAGACACATTATGCGATCCCTTTACTTATTTAACAATAAACTAAGCCAAAATGCACATGCAGTGTCTGAAAGAAAGCACACCCTTAACAGCAATTAAAACAGTAATGTGCAGCCAGATGCTGCTTAAATGACCATCAGCAGGTGTGATTGCTGGAATGACCTGGAGAAAGTAGAAGTATTAACACTGCGCCAAGAAGGAAAGACATCAGAAATCACCTTGAAACAACTTTTACTGATGATCAGTCTGGACAAGGGTTTTAGGATAATAACCAAGCGAGAAAGATGATTCATGGCACAAAAACCTTACAAGCCAATGTTCCCAGGGGAGGACGTCCCACCAAGTTCACGCTAAGGTTTGACTTTATTTTGGGTGGAGTTGAGAATAAACAAATGTCTCCAACTTCAGGCTCAGGGTGGGGTGGGGTGAGGGCAGGTACAAGGAGAAATAAGAGAAGTTGAGGAGCCAAGGGGATAATCTGACAGTATTTAATTCAGCCAAAACGCCCTGAAAGAGAATCAGATAAGCCGATTTTGCATTTGCTGGCAGAGCATCAATACCTCAGTTCTACAGGGAAGCTAACGATGATAAATTTGTCTTTGACGGTCAGTTTAGGTGTTTCCATTGTTCTCTCTGTATGAACAGCAACAACAGCAGCGGGGCAGATCAGGGTTAAAAATTAACACACACCCACCTGCTAAAAGCAGGTAAATTTTACCACTAAGGGGTAGATCTAGGAAAGTTACTTGTCCTCCTGCCATGTAAATGCTTTCACAGAAATATTCATGAATTAAAAACTGTTTTTAGAACCACAACATTATGTATCACCAACACACAGTTTCTCACTGTTCATCTCTACTCTGCCTTCGCCTTAAACATGAACCTATTTGAAATTCAAATTCAATTTCTAGCCTTCTAGCCATTTTCCATCTCCAGTCCTTGTAGCAGGCAACTTACAAAATATTAAAGGAGACCATAAAAGCATGGAAATAGATGTTTTCTTTAGTATAGCAAGCCGAGCATTTTGAAAAGTATTCCTAAAGTCAATACTTAAATAAGCACCGACCTCTCTTAGTCAAATTATTTTTGACTAAGATAAAATGTCTTTAGATTGAAAAGGTTTCTGTGATCTCAGATGTCTGACGCTACTGAAGAGACCAGAATTTGTTACTGCTTAAAAGAGTTATTGTTGTTATTAACAGTTAACCAAATTGTTATGATTACCATTATTGCACGACTTTAATATCGTTTGGATGAGGTTTCCTTATGGCAGAGTGAAAACAGGTGTCTGGGTGTTATTAATTTTTAATTTCACAGTGTTTTTTTCTGTTATTGTTTAAAAAAATCCAGCTGCATGGGGCAGTTGCTTGGTTGCAAAAAAGACTAAATAAGATTAGGAATAACCTGGGGAAAAACCTGCTCTTAAAAAGTTTTTTCACAAGTTATTTATTTACCAATTTGTCTAGTTTTAGCTGTGAGTTCTCCTTGTAAATGCAATATACTTGTATATCAAAATATTTGGACTGAACTTATTATTATATACGTTTATTGTTATTAACTATGGGGACGGTTCATCAATCGAAAGTTTAAAAAATATTACAATGATTTGGGAGAATTACAGCTCCGTCTTTTTCCCTTTGTTAAATATATTTTGCATTCTTATGTAAAATAAATCTGTGTTTGTCATTTGTTATAACACACAGGATGAGAGCTTAAAGCTTGTATGTATAATCTCATGAACTTCAACCATCACACAGAATTACCTTATGTATGATGCAAAACATCCAAAGCTGCAACCTAAAGAATCATATCAACCCGCCGACATCAACTTTCCCTTTGCTTTAACCAGATTAAACAGCTGATATGAAGTGCAAAACCCAGCCACAGCTCTTAAAAGCATCCTCACTTTACAAGGCATCTGTCACTCTCACAGCTTGAACACAGGGTTATGCTTTCAGTTCAGCATCGCAAAAGTGCTGTTAAGTGATCTGAACAGTCACACTTGACGGCGGTCTGAAGAGGCTCGCTGTCATATAGAAGAGCGAGATGTGATGATCGTTTCATCACGGCACCGTCCACAGCAACACTCAGAAGTCACAGAAATAATCGTATTAAAACATGTTAAGGACACTGGATTTTTAAACTCCATTTACTAGCATAACAAATATTCCCTTCAAAATGATCCGTGCAACTATCTGAGCAGAGACCATGAGACATTTCCAGACCAGGCAGATGTTTTGCATGATTAAACCAGAGACGACTTTGTTACCAAAGAAATTACCAGAACATTATGGATATTATAACATCATCTCCCTTCTCTACTTCACAATGTATTCTGATGACAATGTCATCAGAATTTGCTTCATGATCAGTAGCTGTATACATATTGTTATACACTTATACAACTTTTCCCTCTTTAAGCAAGCCACGGAGTCAACTTCCAGAAGTGCAGAATATACAAACCAACCTGCTTCCTTTAGTTCAGGGTGACAGAGGTGCTGGTTTTAGCATTAAAAGCAGAAAGCACACAGCAAAGGCTTGTATCTGTGTCGCTCAAAGAAATGAATCCCGACTTATCAACTGCTGGATTGATTGATGACTGGTACACAGACTCGCGACCCCTGTATAATGAAACGTAATGAACCGAAACCTTAATGATTTAATGCTTTACATTAGATACTGTAACAGCACACCTGTCAACTTTCAGACCACAGTCTGGAGCCCACTCATGCAAGATGTATGAGAGGATCGGCGTGTGGGGGTATGAGTGTGTCCTCGTTATGCCATCAAAGGCTCTCGGTGGTTGCCGCGAGGCTCCACCATTAGCAGTCAGACTGGCTTCCTCTCCAATTATGACTTCCCCAGCTCAAAAGAGTCAGGTGGTCCTTTCTCTATCAGGACGGAAGGAGGAAAGTGGCAGGAAGGAAAAGTAAAGAGGAAGTTAGACGAATGCTGCCATTTGTGGAAATGAAAGGGAATTCCTGATATAGACTTGGCCGTGAATATAGAGCTGGCCTGGACTCGTTTTAGTTTGAATAACCATGAGCGCCCTGCTTTCAGCTGATCGCACGGAGTAACTAATACATTTACAAACCACTGTTTGTGGAAAACTTTTCATCTGTATTTGATCAAAATTGATCCAACCTGCAGATAACCTTGGACAGTTTAACTTTAACCCTCAGTCGTGACGTTGTCTGGAAGAAGTGAGGAGAGGTTTTTGACTGACAACTGACACTAGGTCAGCTGGAGAGGGGCAGGGTCCTCCTGACGCAGATGTCACTGGTGGCTGGTGTGATGGTATTTAAGCTGCTGATGAGGTCACGCTGGAGGCGTTCACCATAGTAAGACACGAACGCTATGAAAGACAGCTTAATCTTTGGTTATTCTAAACTGGATTAGTCTGTGCTTCTGTGTTAGATGTGATGCACTGGACTGTTGTCTCCTCCAACAATCAGTCTCTGCAGCATGAAGTGAGTATAACTAATGAGAATTAAACTGCTTTTATCCTCCTAATGATTTCTCATCCTTATTCTTACCGTCTTGAACTTTCCCTCCTCCATCATCTTCCCAACTTTCTTTGAATTTCTTCACCATCCGAACTCCAGATTCTCACTTTTAAGGCTCTTCTTAACCACATCACTACTCCTGTCATCTTGTTCAACTTCAATCACTTCTCAGACTTTTCTGTTCTTGCTTTCAACCATCTCTGGAAACCTCTTTCCATCTCCACTTGCACCTCTCTCCACGAAAAAAGGCAATAAAAATCGGAGGGTTGTGGCTTTTTTTTTTTTTTAAAGAGATCATCTATAGTCCAAAAGGCTAAGTGTATGAATTTCAAAGGCCAACCCAAAACCAAGAATAAGGGATTCAGCTGCAAAAACTGGATATCGTTCACACCTCAAGAGAACATGTGATGGTGTGCATCAAGTCACACGTCAAGTAGAGAAATGAGCAGACCTGCTTTGATACAGAGATGTTAACCTGAAATATCACCTAATCATCAATCTGCTGGCTGTAAGGAGAATCTAGATAGCAAAGCCTGGAAACTATACTTTAATCCAATTTTTTAAAAGTAAGGAACAACTGTTATGTGTGTTCACTGCATTCAAATTAAGGGCATGTGTTTGGGATGGATATACTCTACAACCCTGGCTGTGGATGCAACCTATAGACAGGTAAGATATTTCTCCTTCTCGAGTGACCAAAGCAAATCAAATACATTTTAAAAATTAATTGACTATAAAAGAATCCCACTGAACTTTCACCTACTTTGCTTAATGTTAGTTAAGGGAGATGTTTCCTAGTCACACAAACCAAAACTGAAAACCACTAATTATCCAATCCCACAACCCAAATGTGTTCATAATTTATTTAAATTAGTGATACGTAGAAGAAAGAAGATGCTCACTTGGATGAGACAAAATATTTAGGAATAAAAGCTGTCTTGGTGTTAAACAGAAACACATTATTCACAAAAGCAAGTACACAGAATGTGAATGTCCACTATTTTTTACCTTTATTAGCTAGGCAGCAACAGAAAAACCATAGTTTTTGACAGAATTTCAAAATAAAAAAATAGATGGTGTAATTTAATACGCCCACGCTCTACTCCGAACACCAGCAGCCTTACAGTGGCTGATTTAACAGACATGGGTGTACAATACCTGTGAAATGTCTTTTTTTTTCTTTTTTAAATGGGTTGTTTACAGTCGATTAAGAGCATTTACACATTGGCTACAGTTTTCTCATATATAGTATATTGTGTAAAGGTTGATACACAACATTGTAAATAAAAATCCAATATGTACTAATTATACTCAAGTGAAAGGTTTTATCAATTCACTCAAAAGTAAAATGAAACAAGATGTAGTTTTGCTTCTTTTTTTTTTCTTTTTACCACTTCAGTTTGGCCAATGCAATACAGACGATAACAATTTATTATTGAAACTTACAAATTAAATGTCAACTGGATATTTGAAACCGATGCCAATACATGCACTTTAGATAACCTGCAAAAAAAAAAAAAAAAAGAAAAAAAATCCTACCAAAATAAGAAGTAATTGTGCAACTTCAGACTGACAGCTGTAATCTGCAGGCTTATAACAAAAATAGTAAATTTCCAACATTTACATTATAACAAATAAGCTATCTTAGATTACGTTATTACTAAGTTACTCCGTCTGTGTTATATGTCGTTACCACATCGTGAAGATTATACAAGACAGACCAGCACAGATCCTATAAAGTTCTCCTACAAACCCACTTCACTATAATCCAAATGAGTCCAAACACATAACCTTCTAATATTAAAATAATTAAAGACCATTAGGAGTCTAATACGTGTTTTGCAGGACTTCTCCTTTGTTATTACTCACATAGGTCAGGTAATTTGACAGAAGTGACTCGTCCCGTCATCACAAGGATGCAGACAACTTGTATCGCCATGACGTCAGACTCTGTTCTAGTGGAGACGGCTGAATTTATAACAAAATCTCAGAAAACAGAATCCAATCAACCTTCAATCTGTATCAAATCACAAGGCATGTTGATCAAGATGGAAATTTTTTTTTTTTTTTTAAATTTATTTTTTAAAGTGCAGCCTTCTCGTATTATCCCATCTACAACAACACATCTTTAGGCACATATACAGAGCAATTTGCAATGCAATAAAGCTGCATAAAGAAACTTTATTTATATAGCCATAAATAAATAAATCAACTCTTGATTAAATGTAATAAAGATAAAGGCTGATTTCAAAAACATCCACCCGTGGAGCTTCTACAGCTGTAGATTTCACTGATCTCAATGATTTTGTTATTAAACTTGTGAGAACCATTTGAAGACTTTTTCTAATCTATTTTATTTATTAAATACATGAAGTGCATTTGTCTCTAAGTATTTTTCATTTGATTAACTGAACAGAAATTAAAATGGCTGGAAGGACCAAACGTCTTAAACTTAAATGAGCTGCTTTGCTTCATGAAACACATCAGACCGCTAACGCCTGGCTCATGAAGAAATGTGATTGGTCAAAAGAGGGAAATGTTTTTTGATGCCAAATGCTTCTTTATCGAATCATAGAAAAAAACAAACTACATCATACTTACATTCATCAGGTGGCAAAAACTTGATTGAATGTTTACACAGTCCTGTTTCAACTGCAACTTCTGAACTGAACATAAAAACAACGCAGCTTTAAAATAAAAAATAAACACACAACACGCTGTTCAAGCAGCATAGCATGGAGACAAGATTTGCTTTTCCTTTTTGTTTCTTGAATAGACAAATATACACAGGAAGTAAAGCATAAACCATAAATAACCAGCAATCCATCACGAGTAAAGAAAGAAATGTGTTTAAATCTTTAGAGTATGGCTGTTTTATTGTAAAACAAATGATCAAGGAGACATGTACCATGATAACTAAACCGCTGTTCTGGAGAAAATGCTGAAAATCCCAACCAAATATATCATTTAGTTTGCTTTTTTTTTTTTTTCTCTCATCTGTGTAAGTAACAAAGGCCCAGGATAGTCACAAGACAGCCTCCGAACCGAGAAGCTATAGTAAAAGAAAACAACTCCAGTCCTTCAGCAGAGTAAAGTTAATGAGTCACTTCAAAGAAAACGCCACAAACAATCCATTAAAGCCTCTAATTCTAACACAAACTTTGCCCGAGACACCACTATTATCTGTTGCTTGGCACAAATGACAAATTGAGCAAATGAGAAATGGAGCAAACATCCTCCATTCATTTTACCTCGTCTTCTTTCACCAATTTAACAGGTATGTTTGCCTTTTGTGAGCTATGTACTGGTAGTTTTAGAGCAGTAAGATGACATGTTTATCATCAAGATAAAAGGTAAACTAAAGGACAAAAGAGAGCTTTTTTTTTTTTAAAATAAAAAGAGCTTTGTTATTACAAGTTCTTTAATAAATCAAGACAATATGAGTTTCTGATAAGATTAAATACACAATTGAGCATGTCATTTCACATCTGCTGAGATCTGACATTTGTTCTGCTCTGAAGATCAAATTACAAAATTCATAATTAGATAATGATATTTTATTTAGATAGTTAAGGTATATGCTCATGGAGTAGTAACCATTGCCCTGCATATAAAAGGAAAGTTCTGATGGGCTATTTTATATGTGCAATGGTGGACATTAGGGAAAGAAATTTAAAAAAAGAAATCGTTCTAGATATACTGACTTTAATGTAGAGGCCTCGATGTCAAATCCAGACTGAACTCCCGTTTCAGAGTTCAGAAATAAGGTGCATTTTTAGACGAGGTGAATAAGTTACCTGTTGAAAAACCATATTCAGCTGATATGTAAACTTGTACACAGTGACAACTGAAAGAATTAAATAAAAATCTAGTTTTGTGCGATATGGAATAATAACCACGTTATTGCAAATTAATAACCATTTAGTGGCTATTTTGGCAATTTTCTTTTCATTTGATTTAAAAGACATTAGAAATACCAACATATTTAGATTGTGAAACAGTCCTTGGGCAAATGTTGCAATGTAGGGACTTTTTTTTTTTTAAGTTTTAATTTATTTTTTTTAAAACTTTTTAACACAACTGTCTACACAGCATCACATAAACATTACATTTAGTTTTCACAGACGTTGTGTGCTTGTTCAAACCTCAAGAAGCACTGAAGTCTGTGATTGGCAACCTTATCAAATTCCCCCGAGCATGAATAAATTAGTTTAAAAACAAAAATGGCAGACTATTTGACATGATTATTTATCTCTCTTGTAGGACCAAACCGAGCAGGGAGGAAAAAAAAAAAAAAGATTACTTCCTTCAAGAAAAACAGTCAAAGCCATATACTGTACATGTATTTATCAGTGGTTGTTGGCATGGTCACTGTGATTAAATAGATGAAAAGTTTTCACAAACAACCTTTCAACATGTTTGTGAGCACGATTAAGTGCACATTACGTTACTTCTTAAATGACAGAAACCAACGTAGACATGTAGGCTAATTAAATTCACAACAACAAATTAAAATTTAAGAAGAATGAATGAGTATAGTTACATCTGACATCCCAGGAATTGTTTTGTGAATCTTTTATAACATTTTTTCTCCCCCGCTAGGCCTGATGTTGACGTGTCCTGGAATGTGAAGGTCACGAAAATCTCTGTGGTCCCGCAGAATAAACGCCGACACAATGCGCCCATTTCCCTCAAGACAACACACCCCTTGAAAACTTACAGATTAATAAACTGTTTTCTTTTTGTTTAACAAGGCAAAGTCATTGGTGTCACCAGGAGGCTGATACATCAGACGATGCTTTCGGCTCTGCCGGACAAGCTGCAAAATGAGCAATTTTAATTTTTCAGAAATCCAGTAGCATCCTCAGTCTGTACAGGTAACTCCTTCAAATGGAGCACGAGTTCGCCCTCTTTCTTGGTTTAGGCTCTCCAAAGTCCCCGTCATTAGCAGCACAATGACTGAAGGAGCACATAGTCTGCGACAGCCTGCGCATGCCGAGGCGAAACACGCTATTCGACAGGCTGTAGATAACGCAGTTACAAAAGCTGTTGCTAATGGCTAGCCAGGTGGTGATGAAGGAAAGGGCAGGGCTATCCAGCACGTTGGAGCTCTCTAGAAGAAAGTAGATTATGTAGGGCAGCCAAAGCATATAAAATACACTTGTGATGCGGAACAACACCATGGCATAACGGCGATCCGGTCCATGCCCTCCGTGGTGCCCCGCACCATTCCCCTCACCAGCCTCCACCTCCTGGCTGGGGAAGCGTGCCCGCCGTTCGCTGATCTCCCTGTTGTGTTGCTGGCAAATACGAAAAATGTGATAATAGGTGTAACAGACTACAAGAGCAGCAGGTGCATAAAGCAAACACACCACAAAGCCTGTAAAGAGGGCAGAAGTGGGCCAAGACTGAGCACACCATTCAAATATATCCCCGTGATATCCTGGTTTCCCCCAACCGAAGAAGGAGGGCAAAAAAACCACGCTCGAGTAGACCCAGATGAGGGTGATGCAGCCTCTTAAACGGCAAGGTGTCACCAGCTGGTTGTATGATAACGGTTTAGTTATTGCCAAGTAGCGATCCACGCTGATGCAGGCTAAGCAAGTCATCGAAACACTCTTCAGAACAGATATAACGTAGCTGAAAACCTGGCATGTGATAGGCTCCTGAACACGGGCCGGGTAGTGGAGCAGAGACAAGGTGGGCACGAGGCAACTGAGGCCCACCAGCAGATCAGCGTAGGCCATGGTCTGGATGAAATAGCTGGTGGTGTAGTGGTGCAGCAGAGGGGCACAGTGGAAAACAAAGATCACCGTCAGGTTTCCTGCAATAATCAACACTGTCAGAAGTACAATGACGGCGGTCTCCAGAACGCAAGCTTCCAGGCCTTCCTTCAGCCCCCAGCCTAACGGGCATGAGTGGTTGGATGACCTGCCAGATGGGAAGTCCTCATGGCTGCCGTTGGCAGTGATCATCAGGTCCGTCGTGCCTTCAGACTGGTTCATTGTTCTTGGTGCTAACCAGGTGGGCCAGTGTTGTGGTGTGCTGCCCATTAGGAAGCCGGCCTAAAAACGAAGAACTGCTCGCCTCTGTCTGGTTCTTCACCAGGCATCTGCAGCCTCTCTCAGTTCCCAAAGCTCAACGCGCTCGCTAGCACAGTCGTGCTTTCACTCACCTTAATCTCCCATAGCTGGGTCTCAGTCAAATGAACGCTGACTGGAGGAAAATCAATACAGCCTCTGGGAGGGTGGGTCAACCTGATCAGCGCACCATTCCAATCACACATGGTTAGCGAAAGTAGTGAAAGGATAATTCAGGAGTAAATGAATAAATAAATAAAATGTTACTCCTCTAGTAAAACTATATGGGTGTAGCATCAGTGTTGCAGCCGGCGTCTACTCCAAAGAAGAGGTTCCCTGTTGCTTTGCCTCGCAGTCTGTGGCCTCATCGCATGATTTTAATGAGAGTTGCCACCGCGAGGGTGGAGATATAAGCCGTCCTCACAAGGGCAGAGAGCAAAGATGATGGGGAAGAGGAAACCACACACGCTTAAGGCATTAAAAAAACACATATATACTCAGAGACCAAACAGCACGTGGTTCAGATTCCAACCCTACAGAAGAGATTAATTTTCTCGCCTCCAAAACGCACTTTAGACAAACAGTGAGTCTCTTTAGGTCTGTAAGAACATGGTGTTTTTAAGACTCATCTTTTTAGCACAATTTAAAGTTTCACTTTGCCATGTGTTTACTGCGGAGCAGGCATCCATTATTTTGGTGGTCCTCTGGTCAGTGTCTGGATCCCATGTGTGCTCAGCTATTGTTTAAATCAAAACACAGACACAGGCTAGAACAACACGGGGATCTCCGCAGGAGATAATGTCACATCTCTCTCAGCACACATGGCGGTGGGGATAAAAATCTGTTTGCAACGCTTTCCTGGGCAAAACGAGGTAAAAACCAAAGCACAAAATGTCCGAACAAGTTCTCCTGATAAGAGGATTTGGAGATTAAACTCAAAAGTGTTTCCTTGTGCAGTTTGAGTAAGACAAACGGGAATGCGCGGCCGGCGATGAAAGTGATGATCACACTCGGATGCAGGCAGGTGAAAGGACTCTCCAGGAGCAATGTGAGGCCAGCTGATTAACTCAGTGCTCCACTCACTTCGACTCCCCAGCAGTCCTGTAGCAAAGGCTTTGAGATGGGTTTGAAAATAAAATAGCCATTCACTCGTTGTGACATTCCAGAGCAGTGGTTGGCACGGTTTAATACCTTCTGCCCAAGTGTTTAACGCAACCGTACGTTTTTAACCTGGTCCTTTCAATAGTGCATTCAAGTTCTCGACGTGCGAGATCCTATAGCCATGCCATCAAGTCTTCTCCCAGTGTGTCTGTCGCTTTGAACAAAAAACTAAAAGTACAACAAAAGGGGAATCCACTCAAGCAGCGCAAATAAAAGACCAAGTCCCAGTCGGAGTCCCGGTTTTAAGCACTGTCCTTTGCAAAAAGCCGTCTTTTACCTCAGATAAAAGGGGCAATCCATGTTTTCAATAAATTAATCCTCATATCCAGGCATATAGCAGGCAGTGAATGCAATGCATCAGCCTGAAGCAGCATGTGCAACAAAAAAGAAAAGAAAACGAAAAGAAAAGAAAAAAGAAAATGACGTTGATGGAAATGAGTTGAATCTGCAGCGAGGGGACGAGGAGTCCCTTAGCCCTGGTGCAGTAAGGAGAGATGCTCAGACTGGCTTACACTTCCCTCTCCCTCCCTTCCTCGCCACACAATCTCTCTAGCTAGCATGCTCAAGTCTCTCTCTCTCGCTTTCCACACACACACACACACACACACACACACACACACACACACACACACACACACACACTCACACACACACAGAGCTCTCCCTTTTTCTCATTGATTGCCCTGCCTCTTCCCCTCCCGGCTGCACCTGAGGCTCTCCGCCACATTATCCTCTCTCTCTCTGACTATCCAACCCCCCCAAAAAAAGATGATAAATTTGGATACGTTTCCTACATACATATCTGTGATCTCACACAGTCCATTGTCTATTATCAAACCCTCCTCCCACTGATCTCTTTAAGTCCAGTCTTATGGTCCAAATACCATTAACAATGAACAAGAAATAAAACTATTTGAGGAAAAACAAAATACGATAAAATAAACAAATATTGACTGATTACCATCAACTTCATACACTAAATTAATAGACTGACAAATAATGTTCATCATATAGGATAGTATTACACTTTTATTATTATAACTTTACTTGATTTATTATTTATTCAACAAATAACTTTCTACAGTTTTGCCTCCCTTTTAGATACGGTTGACAGGCATCCCAGACATTTGGGGGTTTCTTCTGACCAGCAGATGATAAAAAAGATCAAGTGACAGAAAAGTGGCTGAACAGAAGGAGGAACAGTCAGGAAGTGTGAAACTTCTAGGACTGGACAGCGATAGTCAAACAGAATAAAGAATATACATCACAATATGGTTTAATATAAAGCCGACTACGTCAAAAAAGAGCATACCAAGTTTAGCATTAAACAACAAAGCTAAATCAGATGTTTGATCAACACTTCAATGTAATGGGGTGTCTGGAGAAAGTTATTCAGATACATTAATCTGAGTGTCCTTGAGGAAAACGGGATGTGATATTATAACAACCACAGTGATGAAGAAAATAAAAAAGAAGAAGAAAAAGAGGGTGGCTAGTTGCTCCAAAACTTTTACACCAATTAAACTGAGTATTTAATACAAAATGCTTGATAAAAATGAAAGCAGTTGACTTAAAAGGTCCAAGCTGGATCTTAAGTATTCAGTATTTCTTGTAATATTCTTAAATATTTGATATTTAATGACTATGCCTTTGTTTTTCCATCAGTATTGTCTTTCCAGTTCGTTAGCAACAAATAATGACCATATTCTTATTGTATTATACCTTTGGTTAAAAGCTATTTACTGTAAATAAAAAAAAACCAAAAACATATAAAATAATATTGGTTTAATATTGAAATCATGATTATTTAAAACGATTATCTACCAACTTTTGAACCATTTTGTCTGGCAAAGTAATTGTTTTTTTTACTCGGTTACATTGTTTTTAAAAAAATCTTAATTAGCAAATGCAAAAAAAACAAAAATGTGATGATAAAGAGACGTAAGACTGTGAACAGCTCAGACAGCTCCACTGTCACTGTTAATGGACCCAGTCAATGGAGATGTCTCAGATTAGTGGCCTTTACCTTTGGTGGTGGACTCACTGATGAAAAACATGACCAGAAGGCTACCGTTAATAATTCATTCTGCTTCAAAACAAAGCCAGCAGGGCCTCTCGGAAACAAAGGTGAAAGACGATTCACCTTTCACTGATTCCCATCATCCCACCCTCCTCCACCTCTGGGTTCCCGCTGATTTCAGTCTCAACAGCAATTGTTGACAAAAGCTGGAACATTTACGTTAAAAGACATTTGGCTTTTAAGAAGCTTATTTAGCACCCAGCACATAATGAGGCAGACTGTTCACCATCTTATACAAAGGTACTTTACCAGGAGTAGACACGACTGTATATCTCATTTATCATCTTTCTAGAGGCAGAGGAATGTCCAATCAATAAATTAAAACTAATAAAAACAAAACAATGATAAATGTCAAGCTCAAAAACAAACCCAAGGAGTCTTTATGCAAATAAGTTATCCTTACAAAGTCCACACCACTGACCTTACATATGTAAAGATAAGAGCTTAGAGGCCATGCTAAAGATTCACAGTAGTTCACCTTGGCTTAAAGGCTGACAATGTAAATAAATGTTGTAAATCAAAGTCAGATATTAGATCTTAGTAGTCAAGAACCGCATTAGTTTTCAGATGAAAAGCTAAAAAAAAAAAATAGCAGAGAAATGCTCCATCTCCCTTCAAGACACAGTTGCAGGAAAAATGAATACAATATTTTTTAATAATAGAGAAGTTTCATTCAAGTCAGAAATATTTGGAGCCTCTGTTCAATAATCTTGTCAATCAAGTGGATCACCAAACCAGTTTAGGAGACAGAAGCCAATATTTTTATTATTTTATATATTTTTATGCATTAAAAGGGAGATCAGCGTTGCCTGGATTCAGTTCTCAAGCTTAAGACATAAAGAGAATAAGTATTGACAATATTACAAATTTCCAACATAATTGTTGTTAACTTTACTGTAAAAGGCTGAAATAGAAATCGAGATGTTAAACTCCGTGTTAACAGAGCATATGTTTGTGTCTGTACATTTATACGTCAACAAATAAAATCGTAAAGGTGCTTACCGTGAACCGGTCTAAATTAGCTAGTTTTTCACATAAATAATAACACAGTGTAATCTGTGATAATCTGAGGGTGTTTTTACTTAATTTAAAGCTGTTACAAGAACACACAAAAAAAAAAAACCCTCACAAGAGAAAAAGAAACTGTTTTCTTTTTTCATGCAACTGTATACTGATTATCCTGACACAACAATATATATGTACCATTTTAAAGTTCGAGCACAATGTCATCATATATACTCTTTACACTAAACACTACTGTAGCTGAATAGAGAGGAGGAACTAAAGGTCTAAAACGGGCTGCCGACTGAAAATTACCATCTATCATCTTCATTTAATCTTAGGCCACACGGCAGCGAAGACCCATCTGACTACTCAGGTGGAGATATTTATATTCATTATTCTGTAGCTGCTATTGTCCTTGTACATGTAGGTCAGGATGTAATGTGCATGTGTAAAGCCTTGATGCAAACAATAAATCTCGGTACTTCAGCTGGTTTATGTTGTTCTTTCAGATCAAAGAAAAACAAGTGTTACAAACAGGTTCAATAAATGTATGTTGAATAACGATCAGAGTGTAAAATGTAGGCCAGCGCTGTATTTTGTATTTGCCTTGTCAAAAGCAAACATGACGCTGTTTGATCTCTTCAGTCACACAAGCGAAGAGGAAATTAAATTATAGATATCAGCTTGAAGAAAAAAAAAAAGGATAATTATATCTAGAAAATCTGCATCCTTGTATCCAGTCTTCTTTTGTTCCTTTATCACTTGTTAAATCATTTCTGTGGAACTCACAGAACTTATACGTTAGCGTTACTTTTTTTAAATGCTGATCTTATTTTTGTCCCCAGATTATAAAGGTAAACGCAGCTACGTCACTACAACCAGAAGAATGTTGTTTGGATTCAATCAGTACTGAACTTCAGTGGATTTCGTGCATAGCATCTTTGTCATTTTTAATGTCTTGATGTACATTATTTTTAGGATTGATTTTTATATTATACAAATTACCTTTAAAGCCACCCACGTCCTTGCTATATATGTGTGTGTATGTATATATATATATATATATATATATATATATATATATATATATATATATATATATATATAT
>JAOWBL010040312.1:0-26830 GCA_028564865.1 Zenarchopterus dispar | reverse complement strand
GTTAAACACTGGAAACTGTACAGACCAGGATAATACTGATTTCATTTCTGAAGCACTAGACTGATCTAAACAATATTCTTTTTCAATAAAAATATTGAAGAAACAATATTGTTTTTTAACATATTATATGTAAGTTAAATCATTTAACTTTATTTTGCACCTTCCTCCTTATTGCAAATGATCCTTCTTTTCCCACAAAATCTGCATTAAAATGACTATTTGCAGACTCCCAAGTCTGATTTGAGCCAAACATGCAGCTTAAATTTATGGCATCACTGCAGCAGCTGCTGACATAAATCAAGCTGAAGTAAAGCTTTGTCATCAAAACAATTCATGTGCTACTATAAACCAGATCTGGATACCAACCTAAAATACTCTACTGTTTGAAAAATCTTGGATTTTTTTTGGTAGCAAATGTAAAAAATATCAAAACTAAAAATATCAAACATTTTTGTTACATTGTTTGCACATCCTTAAAATTAATTTGCAGGGCTTTGTACTTTGTCCCAAAATTTAAATCATTCTGTACATTATTTTTTTTCCCTTTTTCTTAACTCTTGTGTGGCAAAGTCAGTGTGTGTGATAACTGCGGTATTGATTTTAATGTTATTTCACATGAATAGAAAACAAAAACCTTGAACTGTGCTGGCTGTCCCACCTTTCATGTCTCCTTCCTCCATCATTCCTCACTTATTGATTAGACGTCTGCTTGTTAATTAAGACACGACCGCTACCGGGTGGCTGCACGGTCAGTGCTTCACATCTGCAGGGCTGCAGCGGGTCATGGGAATGAGAGGCAGTTAATCCATAAGTGCTAATGTGCTATTTTTTCTCCTCCCACAACCACCCAAGACTTTTTTCTTTTTTTTTTTCTCTTGACCTTTCCTACAATTTTTCTGTCACCGTTTTTTCCTCTTCTAGACTGGGAAGTATACATTGTGTCAAAGCAACCTTTGATGAGAGTTGCTCAGCATGCTTTTAGATGGTTTTAGTTCATTCCTGGTGTGTGTGGTGTACATAGAGTGCCCATGTGTGAGAAAATAAATGAAATTACCACAAATCTTCAGCTCTTCTTAATAAGTTCAGTTGAGCACCAGTTGAATTGTGCCTATGTGTGCTCATGAGCACTTTGTAAAATTCTGTAGTACAAAAGGATTGCACTGTTTGTTTATTATACTAACATATAATTCATACTTTCAAATATTGAGCTGTGTAGTGGTGTTTCTAAAACGTTCTCCTCTCACAATAAAAGTTCCTGGTTTTAATCAGGTTTGAATTTGGGAATTTGTATGTTCTTTCCCTTACCATTGTGTATTTTTTAATCTCTGAATACCCTGACTTTCTCCTATATGCCATAAACTTATATATATTGAAATATATATTGAAAAAAACAAACTCAGGAGCTTACATGCAGGTTGTTGGGTAAACAAAACTGAGAGCAATCATCAATCAAACTCAACAAATATGTTGAGAAGTTTGAGCAAGTAGTAAGAAAAAGGTGTGCCATATAACGCTGAAGTGAATGTAAAAACAATCTGGCATAGAAGTATGGTGAGTTGATAGAAACTGGATTACTGATAAGGACAGCTTGAACAGGCAGTCTAATCGGGACTTTTAGAGCAGGTGAAGTGGGTTTGTTAACCAGACTAAATGCCGATATACACCTGATAGTTTTCACAGTTTGCACTTAATGGCTAACTTAATGCCTAATCGCTGTAAAAACCTAAAAATCAAAATGAGCATTACATTTTCAAAAAAACCTTGGACAGGTTCCCTAGTGAACTTGTACAAGTGATCCATGATTTTAAAGCGACTCAGAGAAAAACATTTAAGCAGAAAAATGTCCTGAACATATGGTACACCACATAAATGTACCAAGATTACAGTTCTGGAAGTATTAAGTGCTTCTTCTTATGTTCAGTTTGTCTGACTGTTGGTGAGTACAGTATCTGATTTCACGAGATTTCCAGCAGAATAATTTCAGTTCGTTGCTTGCACTATGATGCGCAAATAAGCACAAATGTTTACGCTGTAAACACCTTCACACAAGCATTTGAAGTTCCCCAAATCCCATAGGTCATGTTTTTTCCAGGGCGACGTCTGTAGGTACTGCGCTCAAGCCAGAACGTTTTATGTACAGCTGAATTACTCTTACTTTTTAAATGTTTATCCAGAACAAAACAAATGTAAGTAAACAAAAAGATCTTTTGGAGCTCAAGAGGCAAAGGTTTGAATTCTCTAGACTTGCATGGCTGCCATCTTCACTTGGCAGGAAAGGAATGGAAATTAATTTTGATTCAGGAGCCAATTTGAAATATTTACAATCCAATTCACAACATTTCTACATAAATGCAATAGTTTGTATCACTGATTCCATGATTACCATTTGCAACAGATGTTTTTGACATGTCTGTCAATATTGGAGACAGATTTCTTCAAAAACATGGAGTGCAGTACATATGAGCTACTTTTTAGATTAAAGGGATGTGAGAGAATTTAAAGTTAACATAACTGCAAGCATAAACATATTAAAAGAGCTGTGTTAATCTAGTGACTCAATGCTAAGATAAAAGCTAAATTTGAAAGCCAAAAATTGTCCTCATTTTCCAACTACTGTGTACATACAACTTATTCAAATGTGATTTTAGAGTTAAAAGAATAATAGTTTGAGATAAGGTTTGAAACCTTTTACAGATATTTTATCTTCTCAAATGTTCCCCTCCAGCCAGAGACAAACTCTGTATCTCTCTCCCTGATGGGAATCATAAGCTCTTAAAGTAGAGTATTGCACACTTCCACTGTGTCTTGCACTTAAAAGAAGTCTAAATTTGTACATAGCTGCCTTACAGATCGTTCACATGAGGGGAATTACACCCCTCTGAGCCACATACGGAAGATTTACACCCTGAGGACATCCACAGCTCCACAGTACGTGCACTGGAGTTTAAGAAAAGCCAGTGGAATGTCATCAGGACACATCATCTCATCTCCTACATGCTCCTCCCTCCTACAAAACACTGACAGTTTAATACCTTTCCATTCTGACAGGATAGCATCAGCACTGTCTTCACATGCCTCTCTTTTTCTTTCAGACATTTTTGTTTATAATACGGGGGAGAATGCAGCAGAGGAAGTCAATCAATATTCCTCTTGAGTAGTTATAAAGGATGTTGTTTACCTGCTTGATGGAATTGTTGCTCGCTCTCAGTTGAGCTTCGTTCCTGCATTTGAACCTTGAGCTGCTGTCAAACTGTAGTGGTTTAACCGTGTCTTGGGAGTTTATGCTGAACTATAATGTGAGAGTGTATGATTTTTCAGTGCACAATATGTCTGCACTGACCAAAGCAAACAAGCTGCTGGCTTGTACTTTTTGTATTCTATCATCCTTAATTCATCAACTGGTTTAAAACACAGGAGCCTTGCACTGGGAGACTTGTGATGGAGTCTTTTAAAAAAGTTTAGAAATAAATAAATAATAACTTCTAAATTCTTGTAAAGTGCTTAAATTTGACCTAGAGAATTATGCAGGAATCATGTGATTCTTATCTTCACATAATTTCTTTCTTTCCCTTTTGGACTTCACGTGGAAGGCTTTTTATGGCAAATAAAATCTGTATCAGAGCTGTTTTTTGTTTCCCTCTTTCTTTTGTTTGACACCCTTGGTCAAACACTGTAAGAACTGGTGTCAGACTGCTGGATTCTAAACATGCCTGGACCACAGACAGTTCATGCTCACATGGGCCTGTTTACACCTGATATTAAAATATATCCTGAGAGATCTGGATAGAAGTAAACACCCCTCAAGAAAGGTTTAAACGCCCCAAACCACATTCAGAAGTGGCCTGGACAACATGTGACCATATTCTTTTAGCAATGTGTCCTGGGTTACAATGAAGGGCTGGTTACATAACTAACATCTTCTGTGTAGGCTGGAGGACACAATCATTCACACAATGGTGTTGTATTAAAGTGTGAAAAAACAAGTGAAAGCCATGACAGCTGACAACAATGCACAACCACAACATTATGGATTCATCTGTGTTGTTTTGGTTTGCCTACAGTAGATCTACTTCTTTTAATTTTCACATTTGTGTTGCGATCTTCTGAAATTGTTTGTTGTCTTCCATGTTTTTGGATGTATTTTGATTACCATTATTGTTGTATATGTAGGGTTGATTAGTGAAATAAAGCTCCAGGTCTTTGCTGGAGGATATCATGTTTGTTTATCTGTGGATAGAATGGGATGGGATCCAATCACAAGTTACCACAGACACATGTAGAGACGTGTTAAAACCAGGTGCAAAACAGACATGCTTAGAACTGTCTACTTGTGATCAGATCACTCTGAATGGATTTTAATTCCAAGTGTAAACAGGGCCATGGTGGTAAGTGCATAACAGTTGGGGCTTCCACCCCCCAACCTCCAAACGTGATTAAACAAGTTTTAACCTACTCTCCTGAAATACAATAAAGAATAAATTTAAGATATTTTTCAATTGCCAACGAGGCAAGAGTTGCTCATAAATAATATATAATAAACTTCATGTTAACACAAGTTACCACTGAAATTTTTTATCCTGTATTTTATGCCTTTTGTGCTTATAGAAAACATCTAATGTCAGTGTTTGTCTTGTTACCTTTCCTAGAAACCTGAATACATGCTGTCCAGGGCTAACATTTGTCAGAAAAGACTTCATCAAAATCTTTGAACAAGTATTGTTCAACCATAAAGAAAGCCTTCAATTGGTTGTTACAAAAAGAAGTGAAATGGAATGAATCATTGGGCTTTTCTTTTTCTCAGAAACCTGAGTTCCACTGCACTGAGACATTCGCTTTTTCACTTAATTTGTACTTTTGAGCTTTTTCTTAGAAGTTTTATACTGTTTTTTTTAACTTTTAAACATAACTGGTAAAATTGAATCACCAAAACGACTTTGTTAAGGGCTAGGAATTTGGATTGGCTTTTTCAAAATCCTGCCCTTCCTCGCGGTGTTATAGGGTGGGAGTAATTCTGACGTCTTTTGGCTGAACAGTGTTAACACTGCATTTATCTGTTGCTAAGAGATGTTGAGAAATACAAGTGAAAGGAAAGAAAAATAATGAGCTGTTAAAGGTTTGACTAAGGCTGAACTCAGAAGGCAGAATGTCATTTTGACAGTTTATTGAAAATTGAAAAAAAAGACTAGAAGTTTGTTTCTGTTCATGTTTCAAAGTTCAGTCTCGTTCTTCAAGAGTTTGTTCTTAGAGGAATTCAAGCGTTCTGTTTAAGGAGTTCCAGAGATCATTTGTCGCACAGGAAAAGTCTTAACTATAGAAGTCAAAGTTACTATATAATAGACTGTGGATATTTTCAAAATGACACACTGTGCACGATGCACACTATGCAGTATACTATCTACACTGCATGCTTGTCCCACATCAATAGTACGTAGCATGCCATCATAAAATACATATATGCACACACACACATATATATGTGTGTGTGTGTGTGTGTGTGTGTGTGTGTGTGTGTGTGTGTGTGTGTGTGTGTGTGTGTGTGTGTGTGCGTGTGTGTGTGTGTATTTGTGCGTGCGTGTGCACGCGTGCTCTCGGGGTGTGTTTGGGTGGCAGATGATCTTCCCAGCACTGGTCTTCCTGGGTCTGAAGAACAATGACTGCTGCGGTTGCTGTGGAAACGAAAGTTGTGGGCGGAGATTTGCGGTGAGTTCATCTTCAGGGTTTGACTTCCCTCCATCACGAAATTTTCCTTTACAGCTGAAGTTTTCAAAGTTGGAGGAGAGCCCAAATGAGAGTAGGGGTTTCATTACTCAGCAGAAACGTTTTATCCATTAATTCGTTCATTTTTGATACCAGCTTAATCTTTTACAGGTTATGGTTTGGATTTCTGTGCCGTGGAAACTATAAACTATATTTGTAGCACATGTAACAACAAATCAAACTAATGACTTTAAGTTAAGAAAGTCATAAAGTAGATTAAAGTCAATAAAGAAAAGTAGATTCCCAGATACTACGACAATCTGAGGACCCAAAAACTAAAGATGCTAAATAAAATTAAGCCGAAGTGAAATTGTCAAAACATGCTGTGTTAAACAGTCAATTAAAATAAAAGTTAAAATTTAAAAACAATCACGATATTATGTGCTGAAAGATGTTACAAAATTAGTGGGTGGAAATGCAAATTATATGACTTTTTAGAACTATATCTATCAAATATATCTCTCAAGCTGAAGAGAAAAAGGTCCAAACAGGACAAATAACTGTCAAATAGATTATATGTATTTATCTTTCAATTATTTAAAAAAATTAATTAAAAAAAATATGAACATCACAACTGGATTTGAAAAGTATAATCTGTCCTAAACGTTTAAACCAAAGTAGAAAATATTTGATTGACAAAAAAAAGTGTAAGCACAAGATAAAGTTACATTTTCTTTCCCGAATCAACATCTTGTTTACGATGCAACAAATTTGTGTATTAAACAGTCATTTGTTTTATAAGCAAGAATAAAGAGTTCAAAATAATAAGCTCTATAAAGGATCTAAAACAATCAAATGGTAATAAAAGAAAGCTACAGGATCATTGGCTCCATCGATCAATATTTTACTGCCTGTCATCTTTTAACTGCCGTGCACGACGACCACACGGATGTAATGGAAAACAAACACGACGACACTGTGCACACACCTCTCATGATTTACACAGCCATAAACGTGAGCGCAGGTGAACCTGCACACCTTTCTCCTGGTGGGAGTTTCACATGAATGCTCACACAGAGTGGGTATTGTGCCGCGGACGCAGATCCACTGATCAATCAGGAATGTGCAGGTTTGTGGAGGAGAGGGAGAATGGGCAAACACAGGTTTATCAGATTCCACCACACCCACTCCCACCAGCTGAGGTTTTCGGCTTTGCTCCGCTGTCAGACCCTGAACCTGCTCTCTTCTGGGAGGGAGATTCCCCCTATTGATCCCCCCTACGACTGTTTGTTTCCTTCTCTCCTCCTGTAGATGCTGAGCTCCATCCTGTTTGCAGCTATAGGTGTGTTGGGGGCGGGTTACTCAGTTATCATTTCTGCCGTCTCCATCAACCAAGGACCTCTGTGTAGCCACAACGGCACTGAGGGTCCGGCGACATGGGGCTATCCGTTCTCTGACGGGTGAGACACAAAATAAGCAAGGATTCATTTCTTCTCAGCAAAGAAATCTTAGGAAGAACAAACTTAAAGGTCCTGTAATTATTACTGTTTCAATTGTTTAAAAAGATTAAAGGTTCCTGAGATAACCTTTGTTTTCTCCCCGTTTTCCACCAGAAACTACCTGAAGGACTGGGAACTCTGGGATAAGTGCAAACAGCCAGAGGGGGTGGTGTCCTGGCACCTGTCGCTCTTCTCCGTGCTGCTGACGATGGGTTTAATCCAGATCGCCCTGTGTGCCGTGCAGGTGGTGAACGGCCTGCTGGGAGCTCTGTGTGGAGACTGCTGTGGGTGCTGTGGAGGGGTCAGTATCCAGTCTGTGACAGGAGTCTGTTTAGGAGATAAAACTGGATATGATGGGGTGGGGGGTGGGGGTGGGGGGGGTGGGGGGGGGGGGGGGGGGGGACCCACCACATGTCACATTTCTGACATAAAGAGGAAAATTATCCACCGACTTAAATGAACTGCTTCAGAAGCAAATTAAACACTTCCAACACAAGACAAGTAACAAGCAGAAGTTATATTTGATTTATTTACTTATATTGTATTAACCTAATTATTGAAGTTTATTAACTATTCTCTTTTTTCTTTTCATCATAGTTATTTACATTATAATATATTCATCTTTAAAAAAACATATTAATTGAGTAAAACACCTTAATTCTTTCTCATAATTAAAATGTACCTCCAGAAATCAGGAAAAAAAGTTACATTTTGTTTGATTTTACAACGTTGGGAGTGAGGTTAAATAAATAACGAAGCTTTTCCACACAGCTGAGGTCACCTGATGTTTGTCATCATGATTGACAGAACTTCTCATTACGAGTTGAGTTTTGGAGGAGAAAGGGGAGACACTCTCCATTTCATCAGTAAAGATGTAAAACAAAAAAGCTGAAATAATTTGGCAAACAATGTCCTCCAACGCCATCTTAGAAGGGATTTGCTCATTTCTCTCGTTACAAGAGAAATTAAAGCAGCACAGAATAAGTTAGGTTATTTTTATCACTTTGATGGAGGTTAAGTTGGTTTTATAAAATTGTTTAAGATTTCCTTTCTTGTTTTTCAGCCAGTTTTATTTTTCCTCGAACCATCGGCCTCTGCTCAGACGCCCACAGTAACTCTGAGCTAGTTTGATTGTTGTTAATGCGTGAAATCACTGGGACCAGAGTGGGGAGTTACTTTAGCAGGTTTCTGTCGATGATGGACAGAAAATCACAGCCGCTACATCACACTTTGTACAAATAAGCAAAACTCCTTCAAATGAAACTGATAATATTATTTAAGCACGAATCAAAGTCATTATATCTACTTTAAGAGATTCAAAGATGAGTGATAAGGATACGGTTACGTTCACTAATGTCATTTAAAATCTTACTTTAAAAAATAAAAAGAAGTATTCTATGACAGGCTTCCACTCCTCTGGTCTCTGAGGCTCTGGGACGCACCTTCACAGACCAAAAACGTAAAAACTGTAGTTAAAAAAAAAAAAAAAACACCTTTTCTGAAACATTTCACAGATACGACAGGAAGAAGAGCATCACTGGTACCGGACTGGCCGGCCTGCAGTCCCAAACTGTCCCCGCTGCAATAATAACAACCCTGTAGTCCTACACACCTTAAGATGTCTCTGCAAGACGTATCTGCAGAAATGACAACTTAAAGTTTCATCGCTAAGCGTGATCAAAGCCTGAATACCATTTAAGAGTTGAAATAGAAAAAGATGAAAAAGCAACATTGTATGTATGTATGTATGTATGTATGTATATGTATTTGTGTGTGTATGTGTATGTATATGTATATGAACCAGACATTTGAAAATATGAATGTTTGTTTCTTTCAGAGTGATGGAGCTGTGTGAGGATCTCCTGTGGCTGAAGGCGCCTCTCTTTCCTGTACATATTCTGTCTCAGAGCACATGTTTCCTGCATTGATCTGCCCTCTGTATAAATGTTTCTGGATAAGAGCTGATTAATTGATGTATGGGTTGTCTCAACATACTGTGGATATGAGCTTTTTAAGGATTTCCAGCTTACTCCCTAGCCTACACCTTATGGCGCCGTTTTCTACGCGTGGAAGTGTCCACCTTTCCACGACCAACAACTTTAATGTCATTAACTGTAGTTTTTAATCTGGTTGTTAAACCTCGTGACTGCCACCTGCTGGGGTAGATAGATATTGCATCTACCCCCCACGAGGGTCAGATACGACCCCCAAACCATCTCCTTCTATAAAAATGATAGAAAGAAAACATTTCTGTTAAAATTAAAAAAATAAAAATGGAAGCATTCGGGTTAATATTCTTCAGGTGAGTGAAAATGAAGTCTACATTTATATTACCATTTAACTTGACTACAGCAAAGTGTGATGTTAAATTAGACTAATAACTTTCTCATTAGTAACAGGTTAATAATGCAGCACTTTCTGACCCTCTTAGACTGAATGTTTCAGAAAAGAAAAACATTGACACAGAAGGTTTGATGTTATTTATTATTCATCCTTTGTAGCGATTCAAAGTATCAAGATGTTTTTTAAGGTATTTTTTTAACTTAGCCTGTTATCAGTTGCATAAAACTTGCCATTCAAAAGCAGACATGGCAAGAGGTTAGTGATTGAAAAGAAGGAAAAGCCTTGAAATGTGTTTTTTTAAATAACACCAATGTAAAAATAAAACTTTTTACAGTACAATTCAGCATCCGCAAATTAGCGATAATTGGTAACTGAAAGTCCTTTAAGTTTGAACAAACCTTCATCTGACTGTAAATTTTAAAAAAAGTTTAAGATAAACTAGGCTAATAAACTGATTCCATGTTTTAATTAAACTAACCAAGTTCATCAACGTTGTCGATTTAAACTATGGAAAATGTTCCCCGGTGCTGATCTGCATCATAAATTAAATCACACCTGTTCTTCTATCATGTCACAGTCATCTTAATAAAAGCCTTTAGTCCTTTTTTAGTAATAATATTAATATATTTCATTGATTGCAGGATTCCAATCAAGTAATCATTCTGTTTGCACGTTACATTTGTGGGTATTTTTGCATTTCTCTTTAAGATACAACTTCTGCCGTTTGCTGGGTTCTGACTTGTGTGATGAAATAAAGTTGACCTTTCTCTTAGTTGTGCTGTTTCATGAGTTCGGTCAATAACAAGTTGTGTTTATTGATCTCTATGTTGTGTTTATTGATCCCTGTCGGTGCTATACAGAAATAACAGGTCACGGCCCTGCAGGAAAAGTAAATTATGGTGAATCATTAAAAGCAGAGCCACACTGGACCGATTCTTTTTTTAAAACACACATATCATCTACCAGGCACAGATGCCTGTACAAAAATGCTATTTTTATACACTTTTTGTTCACATACAAAGTTAAAATAAAAAAGTAATTGTGTGGACCTTATCCACACTAAAAATTTAACTGGAATGATATTTACAATCCATGTCAGGGGTTTAAAATAGGAGTTTATACTCATACACTCATGTTGCACTATTGTACATTTACAAATAATGCAGATTTGTTTTTCTGGATTATATACTGTTTACATATGTTTATATGTTCTAGTTGTTTCTTGTTCTTTTGTATATATCTTCTATCTGTCTTATGGTCTTTTTTGAGAAGTTGTGACCTCTGAATTTCCCTCACAAGGACTTTCAGAGCAGGTTTGTTTATCTGGAGACCAAAAAAAAAAAAAAAACTTGGTCTAAAATATAAAGCTCATTTAAGGAGATTTATTTGGAGTTTCCAAGCAAACTTGTGGGCCTAGGAGGTTCTGACTAAATGAGCCTTCCAGAAGTGGATGTAAAATGATCAGTGATCAGGTTTTACAGCATGATACATATTTGCAGCTACACTGATTAATTCAAGAACAAGTCGTGTGGCTGGGGTTTACACGTCTCCCTTTGTCGGACCACAGGCTGGTCTGAGCCTCTCGGCTCTCTTCATCTTCTCTCCTCCAGTCAACCTCTGGGCACAACATCATGAAAGAAAACACAGCTACTTAATTCTCTGACTCCTTTCTTTGTCATTTTCCAGTTTGTCCTTGAGCACGAAGCATCTGTGCTCTACTCACAACTTCTGTAAATCTTGGATGTGCAGGGTGTGTGTCTGTGTATCTTGCAAAACAGGATATTAAACTAAAGTTTGTGCAAAGGTCTTGTTATAACAAAACGTGTGTGTAAGCATGTAGCAGAAACCAACAGATATCCTGTCCTGACCCCTCTTTGAACCAGAGGATGAGAAGCTTTCAACCTTCTCATCCTCCAACAGGCCATCAACAGTCTTTTTACAGTTTAATCCAATATGTGTATTAAAAGTACATAAAATGATAATAATATAAAGGTACTCTAAATGAGCTGAACAGAATGACAATGTATGATTATATTCCAACAGGTTCAATAAAAGAATTATAATCTTAATTTATTTTGACATAGCTCTACTGCCCACTCAAAGAAAGTTTACAGTAATTGCTGCAGTAATCTGTTCACAAATCCTGGGTTGTTTTACTCAGAATATGACTTTAAATATGTTGTACCACATCATGAAACAAAATAGTGACGTCCTCTTGATAAGTGTGTTAGAACTAAAAAATAAAATAAAGTAAAGGAATTCAGTGGAGTTTCGTTTCGTTTGTTAGTGCGATGTAGTCTTTTTTTATGGTCATGCTGAAGTATTACAAAGACTTTTCCGTGGCATAAACTATTAAAAAAAGGACACAACCCGAATTTTAAAAAAAACATTTTTTTTTCATTTTTATGTCGTTTTATTTATTTATTAATTTTTTCATGGATGTAATATCTCACTAATTTAAGATGTCCGTTTTGTGCAGGAACTAAAGTTCTGGAGTCTGATGAACACGGACGGAATAAACGTCGAACCAACGCGTGAGTTTAAGCTTAAAGCTGAAGGAGGCCAAAGGACGTCTTTAAAATATGATGTTTGAAACCTAAAGCGGAGGTAATTACGGTGTCTGAATCCCAGAGATGGGATCTGTAGATAAAACTTCAGCTGTGTGACATTAGCGCTTTAGGAGGATGTGTTTCGCTGTATTTTGTCGTTGACACGCTCGTGACGTCACCGTCCGTCTGCAGAGTAAATCAGGGATTATAAACTAAACAATCGGGAAAAAATGAAAATAGTTTTTGTTCTGCAGCTGCTTTAGGTTTAGTTAAGGCTTGTTTTTTGTATTTTTGTTTTTTACTCAATGCCTCGCAAAATATTAATGTTTATTTTCTGTGTATGTTTGACCTTTTGGTATTTGACCTTTTAAATGTGTCTGCGTGTTTTTATTGATTTATTTGCTGTGTTTAACCTGACTTGCTCTGTTTTCCTTCAGATGCTGTCTGTTTTATTAAGAAGAAGCACCGTTGCAGCCTGCAGGGTATTTCACCTCACTTTACTCACCAAAAGCTTTGTTTTCATCATTTATAACTTAAAAACCACAGTGAAGTTTAAACATGGATGTCGTTTTTTAGGCTTTGCATTGGGCCAGCTCTTCACAGAGATGCTGGACACCGGCCCTGACAGGAGTCCGTGAGGATGCGTCTGCCTGGTCCAGGTTCATGTCCTCCACCAGACTTTCATTCACAGAACGAGACTCTGGACAAGCAGAACCTCCTCGGGTCTCTGGTGTCAGCAGGGATAAACTCTTCCAGAAGAACCAGACTTGGGATGCTTTATTCCTGGTCAGGAATCAACATTTCCACTCTTCTGCTGTGAGGCTGAAGAAGCGGGTTCGACCTGAACCTCCACCTCGAGAACTGGACCTTCTGCGCTATGACATGAAGCACTTGTGGGAAAGTCCCACACCTGCTCTCTGTCTGGGGTTTGCAGGACTCATCCCTTTTGTATTCCCCTCTCTGTTCATGGCTGTGATGGAGGTCTACTACCCACAGCTAGCTTACGCACAGCTGGCCTACGCCGCCTCTATTACCTCTTTCCTGGGTGGAGCTCGGTGGGGTTTCGCGCTTCCCGAGAGCAGCCCAGCTAAACCGGACTGGATGAACCTGAGCAACAGTGTGGTTCCCCCCCTGCTGGCCTGGGTCACCATGATGATGAGTGACAGCATTGCTCCTGCGACCATCATGGTCATCATGAGCCTGGGAATCTCACTGCATTACGATCTGTCTCTGCTCCCGACGTACCCCAGCTGGTTCAAAGCTCTGCGAGCAGTCCTGACCGTCGTGGCTGTTCTGTCTCTGATCGGTACTCTCATAATGAACGGCATGTTTCCAGAGAAGAACCTTCTCTAACTTACTACTCATGTTTTATTTGCTTTCACCATGTCTTTTCTCAACATCTTGAAAATCTTTGTGTTAGAGGATTTAGTTTGGGGGGGGGGTTTGTTTTAATTTGCCACAAACTCGTTTCTGTTGAAGCAAAACTGAAATAATTTCATCTGAACTTGTTTTAGAAATGCTTTTCCACTTTTTTTTCTTCTCTGTAAGACACAAAGCTGTTTTCTTTTATTTTGCCTGTTTTTTCATCCATATCATATCATTATCTATATTTAATAATTCCCACATAAAAGTTGTCTTTTTCTCCAGACGAAATGACTGTCACTAGTTTGAAATAAGACCAGCAGGAGTCACTAAAGATAAAGATTTATATTTCCATCACAGTACATGAAAAAGTTTCTTCTGGCCTCCTAAAACCCAGCGCTCATATGCAGACGTCACATTCTGGATTGTTTGGGTGACTTTATGGTTTTATGGAAATTCAGACTGAGTGTTCCCGTATGTGGACATCATTTTCACGTGGTGCTTAGTTTTTAGACTTATCAGCTCCCAGTGAGCCCAAATAATAACGAGAAAAGAACAAATGAGAGCTTGGGAGAGATTAGATGATTTAAATTAAAGGCAACATAATGAAATAAAACAAACATGGAGCTGTCTTTTTTTTTCCCCAATAGAAGGACTTGAGTTGTAGCTTTAAGGCTGTTGTTTTACCTCTACGAGTGACTTGATCCATCGACGTGGGGTCCACCTGCACAGTTCAGATCAGACGGGGAAAGCCAGGAGTGACGACAACACCGGGGAAAAGATTATTACGTAACAGCTAAACCAGAGTAATCTGTTCTCAGAGCTTCCGGGATCACCTGCAACACATCCGAGCTCAGAGTGGATTCTGCTTCAAACACACACACCGACTTATTCTGCAGTGTGTGGAAACGTTCAAAAGAGAAACATCAAATGCTTTAATTCAAAGTTTATTTTTGGAAAATAAAATGTGCTCACATCTTTTTTTTTTTTGTAATTATTTTTATGTAAACTGCAGCATCTATGAACCAAATATGGAAAAGGAAGGCAAGAGAAGAGGAGGATGTAGGAGTCTCCAGAAATCTGAGAAAAACCCAGAAGGCACATTTCTCTCAAACACTAAAGTTGTACGCAAACAAGACCTTAACCTAACACGACATCACACTCAGGTTTTCCTCACATTTCTAGATGACACACCTCTCTTCTCATAAGTGATGTCTCCAACAAATTTATAGCGCTTAAAATGTGAAACAATGAACTCTTTTTTTTTGTTGGATTATTTCTGATAATGACAGTAAAAGATCCATTTCTGTCAGGACTTTTTTTTAAAGTGATACAATAAGGTGCTTTTTGGTTAAGAGGAGCATGTGACACCTTTTTGGTACACATCAGGATTTTGATTCAAAGAAAAAAAATCCCATTTATGTTTTTTTTAAATTGAAAATGTGTCAGAGCACTTAAAGCTGCGGGTGGATTGTAAACAGCCTGGATTAAAAATCACCATGTAGAGATGCTACAACGCTACGTTAGCGCTGCAGGATTTCCTTTTTTTTTTCTGATAGTTGCAGTAGTGCGGTTTAAGTTCTGATGTCTCTAAAACCTCTACAGTGACTCCACCAGCAGCCGTTTGAGTCTGGACTTTGGAGACCTCCAAGGAAGCGACTTCTCCAAATGCCAGGTGGAAAAAAAGAAACGCAGCACATCTTCTGGCATTGTTGCGTACACACAGACGGTTCTGGCGCCTACTTCTGGATTCCCAGGCCGGACCGCATGTACTCGTACACCACGTAGCTGATGCTGACGGCCGGTATGACCTTCATGAAATTGGGCAGGATGCCACGGTAAAGTCCAAAGAAGCCCTCCTTCTCCAGGATCTTTTTCACCATGCGGCCCATCGGCAACTGCTCCGAGCCCTCGAGAGAAGCTGAGAAGAGAGTTCGCATCAGAAAATAAAACCCCAAACACAACCGACCCACCCTCAGTCTTAATCCGTTTGTTTTACACAACACACTTTACACATATCTAGACCCTCACTCATCCTGACCTTTATTTTATCAAGAAGAACCTTTTTTTTCTCAGTCACATATATCTTTCTCTTAGCAGTTTAAAGGAATATCTGTACTCAAAATAACTTCTTTAGAGTCATCATTTTAACTTGATTTGAGTTAAATATCAGCTGTATGATCCAGGAACTGCTTTACTGCAGCATACAACTTTTTTTTAGTTGTCGTTAAAAGCGTCATCTTCTGTTGCTGAGATGTTCCGGATCATGAAAAGACTCACTAGTGCATCCTCCTCTATCAACCCTCCTCCTGTAAGAGGAACTCTAGAAATCTGAGACATCCCTCCAAATACTTTGGTGACATCACTGATGAGGTCACAGCCAGAACAGCGAGGGGGTCAGGGATGCAAACGCGACTTTAATCAGTCGCAAAAACGAGCAGATTAATAACGACTTAACCCTGAAAGTCAGGTCCTGCGGCTCCTGGAAGACCAAACGAGGGGTTAAAACAAAAATGAAGCAGCTGAATGAAAAAACTGAAGAAATGATATCCGTCAACATTTTCAAGTTTTTGCAAGAAAATGAACGAGTTGTTTCTTCTTAAATGGACCGGTTGTGCTGGACTCACCTTGTGCCTGCATGCGGGTCCGGATCAGAGCCAGCGGGTAGCTGGCCAGCTGTCCACAGGTGCTGGAGATGGTACCGCAGCCCAGCAGCACCAGAACTCCTGGGTTGGCCGTGTCCTTGGCGTAGTTGGACAGCCAGATGTTCTTCAAGCTCTGGTGAGACAGGCGTGTGCACGAGGAGCGTTACTGGCGCACCGGTACATTTGACTAAATTCATTTCCAAGTCATAGCTGAAGACAGAGCCGAGTGTGAACGCCAGAACTATCTGGATTCATCTGAACGAGAGCGTTTCGCCGGCGTTCACCTCGTAGACCGCCAGGTCGATCCCGGCGTACGGGATGATGCCCAGGATGTTGGGAATGTAGCCCTTGTAAAACGCCTTCACGCCCTCCCTCCTCAGGATCTTCTTGGCACAGTCGAACATTCCCGAGTACTGCCCGGTTTTCCTCAGCGTCAGACGGGTTTTCAGCACCTGCACACACACACACACACACGATCAATAACGCCGTCCTACTCTCAGCAGTCCTTCTCGTAACCGTTTATTGTTGTTGTCAGTAAGGACTGCTCTGAGATCAGCAGTTAGACTTCATTCAAGAAATTGAAATCTTGCTTTTTCCACTTTGTTTTTTCTTGACAAGGTGAAGTAAATGCTTCTTGTAGCTTTAAATGATCAACTGTTTACCAGTGCAGATGTCAACATAAACAAAGCACATAAAGTTAGGTTTGGCAGGGTGCTGTGGGCGTGGTTTACGTTTCACAGACATTTTTAAATTTAAAACTCAGAAATGACCGAACGTCCACGACGGCGCCACGTTTAAGCTGTTCAGAGGTCAGTCTCGTGTCCCAAACGACGAGCGTTTCGGGGCTCGTCTTCAGAACCGGGTCGAGGAGCTCGGCCGTTCAGCAGCTGCTGCACATCTGCATCAGACCGACTCAGCCGAGTGGCTTCAGACGTCGTCTGCTCTCGTCTCGGTTTCAGACACGAATCCCGTTTATTTGCCCGTTTGAGACGCAGAAGAAGAAGAAGAAAAAAAGACGACTGTTTAAACGGCTTTTAAATTCCATGTAAAGAATGTTTGACCACACGTGACCCCCACCCTCCTCCCACCCCTCCGGAGCAGGAACCACACGACCTGAACATGTGTGTGGCGAGGTCACATGACCCCTCCATGGCCCGGAGCTGACAGAACTTTCTTCGTTTTCCCGTTATTCCAGTTTCCCGCCATCTTTCCTTTCCAGTGTTGCCACATTTCTTACCGAGTGCTCTGAAGCGCCGCGGCGCGTCATGTGACATGTATGTCATCACTTACATAACTGCAGCGTCAGTGTCACGTCACCATAAACCAGCAGCTTTGCTTTGGTGTCAGACCCAACCAGCTTTAAAGGATTACCCAGAATTACTGTGGGAAGGCCGGGAACGAGGAAGGGTTTTTGGTTTTAAGTCAAGAACGGGACGGCGAGCGGACCCACAGTAACTGGTTGTGCTTTTGTCCCCCCCAACAACAGCTGGTGGGGGGGTCCAGTGTTATTTCCACCCACCCACATACCTCCACGCTGACAAAGCTACCTCCACTCACCTCCATCGGGTAGATGGCGGTTTGCGCGGTGGCTCCGGCCAGCGAGCCGGCCATGAACCTCTCGTGGGTCTGGACCTTCCCCGGCTCGCTGGACAGCAGCTTCTTATACTGATGACACAGATGTAAAAAAAAAAGAAAAAAAACTCGTCAGAATAATGAAATACAGATCAAAAAGAAGACAGAGCTGCTGTGACGGAGAGCAAAGTATTCACCTGTTCATAAGCCATGAACTTGATGGCGGTCTCGGGGGCGATCTTCAGGACGTTAATCCCATTTCCTCTCCACAGAGACGCCGCTCCTCCTTCTTTTAACATTTGTTTAAAACCCCCCACCAGGCTGATTTTGTTGCTTTTTGAAGAATGCACCTGGAAATAAGAGAAACTTGATCCGATTCCTGGAGTTCCTGGAACGGATTGTGTAACGAGTAAAGGAAAAGTCCAGGAAATGTCAGCCCACCTGCATGAAGACCTTCATTCTGTCCAGGGGGGCGGTCCCCGTGCGGGACACGGCCCCCGCCACGGCGCCCGCCGACAGCTGTTTCCACCACATCCCAGTCGTCTTCTCCTCCTCCGTGAACTCATCTGGGATGGTGAGGCTGTCACCGATGTCCAAAACCTGGAAGAGAAGACACACGAGGAGACGTGAAAAATGCTGAGGCGGCAAAAACAACAACAAAAAAAAAAAACACCCCAGAATTCTGATCCACGGCAACATACAGTAAAGCCACTCCCTGACTTGAGCTTTGTGGACTTTTAAATGTACTTCCACAGTCCCGGGCTGCTTTTTTGATGAACTTTTACTTCGAGCTTTTTTTGCCGCTTCACCTTGAACTAAACGCCGGGAAGGACGGGACACGGGACGTCTTAGCCAGAAACTTGTGTAAGAACAAGAGCAGTTACATCACGACACTGACGAACATCTCGTCTTATCCCACAAACGTGTGACGGGATCACTGAAGGCGCTCAGAGATGATTTAAGGTGGATTTAATAATAAAAAATAATAATAAAAAGACTTTTAATCACTTATGTCTTTTTAAGAGTTGGACCCAAGGTTGTAATTAAACTACAAAAAAAAATTATGAAACGAAGATGCACAAAAGCATTAGTAGTAATAAGTAAGACAATGAAAAACAAAACTTGTAAATGACAACATTATTGATCAACTCAGTAACTGATATAAGTGACAGTGAAAGGAGACAACATTTATAGAAATTTATTGGGTTTAAGACCCCCCAAAATGACCCTTATTATTACTGTCCAAGCTGATATTAGATGTAAAGATCAATAACAGCTGAGAAACAACAATAATAGATTATCTGTTTAAGTCGTACAAAGATAAATGCTTTTGAAGAACCAATCAATACATCTATTGATCAGGAGACGTTCAGGTTCCGTGTATCTTTAGGCTCCGTGTTGTGTAAACGACATTTCACTCAGATCCACCTCCTGATGATCTCAGACCCACCCGTCTCTCTTACTTTGGTACCCCCACTCGCCCCACCACCACCTACCACGTCCACCTCCACCTCATAGATTCCCCCGTCATCTTCAAAGTCCAGGAAAAACCAGTTTGCTTGTTGCCGTGGTCGCTGAAGTTGGAGGAGGGCCATGCTCGCCCCCGCCCTCCGATCGGGCTGGACTGCAGTTCTCCGACCCGGATCCTTCACGCTCCGACCCGGATCCTTCACGCTCCGACCCGGATCCTTCACGCTCCGACCCGGATCCTTCACACAATTCTAATGCAGAGTCGTAACAGCGGTTGGGGGTCTGCACGCTCGTCCAGGAACTGCTGGTGATGGGAAGTTCTCACTGCCATCGGTGTTTCCAACACCTGCTTCAGCCTCAGCGATCCTTCATCTCAGCTCCCTGGTTCTTGTCTGAAACTGTTCTAGCCTCACTTCCTTTCACCTCTTCCTGTCCAAATCCCAGCGGTGAGCTAATCTGCACGCAGGTCAGACTGAAATTAGCTCATCTCTGCCGAGTTTAGAAAGCATCACTTAATGGAAGCACGCAGGCTGAGCCAGCGAGCGGGGATTAGTCGGCGACTGGAAGCAGCTTCGTTTCCAGGACGGAACCACGCGATCTACATCAAAATAAAAACAAGCTGCAAAAAGACCCGGACTACATTCTGTCTCATCGTTGGGTTAAAAACCACCAGGAAACAGTCGTGCGACTGCTCAGAGGACGTTTACTCGACCGTAAATCAAAAGCCTCAGTAATCTCTCGCTTCTGGGTGGATCTTCGTCCTCACGGCTCTTCTAGAAATGAATGAATCTAATCCGTCAACGCAGACGAGCTGATCTGCTGCCAAAGCTCTCCAACAAATCCAGCATCAGCTGACGACAGTCATTCACAACTTCCTCGTTGCCGTGGTTACGCATGTTGCATAGTAAGCTCGTCTGTTTCCATCAGCAGTGGTTTTGGAGATGGTGCTGGATGTTTGAGTGTTCGGTGATTCAAGTGAGACGATCCGACACGTCTGGGAAACATCTTCTAACTAAAAGATCTACAGAAGGTAGAAGATGTAAAAAAGTTTGGAGTGAGGCCTTACCGTGGTTTTCTTCCAGTAGCGGATAATCTCCTGCAGGTTGGTGGCCGGATTAAACAGGAAATGCTCCCTCCATTCACCCCAGTCCACGGTCATGGTGCCGTCCACGTCGATGCTGTCGGACACACAGACGTCGGACACACAGACGGGTTTCATCAAAACCTCAACTTCAAAGCATCACTTCAGTGGCTTCAAATGATCACTGCAGTAACTTGGGACCGGTGTGGACCGGTGATGGACCGGTGACCTGTCCAGGTGTCCCCCTGCCTCTCGCCTGTAATGGGCTGGGATTGGCTCCAGCAGACCCCCGGGACCCCGTAGAGGGATTCAGCGGGTGGAGAAAACGGATGGATGGAGTGACCTCTGATCTTTAATTTGCCTTGTGAAGTTTGGCTCAACAGTGAATGTGCAGCAGCGCCGATTAACTAAACGTCCCAAAAAATAAAGAAACATGCAAACAAAAGCTGGGTCACAGGTCACAAAGAGATAAACTAGTCCACGTTTGGAGTCATTAAAAACTGGTTTAAATGGATGTTTTTAAAAAAAGATAAAATTGGTAATAAATCTCTCGTTTCCTTCTAAAAATCAACACCTAATTTTACAACTACGTAGTATTTTATAATAATCTTCTTTATGATCAAGCTGCAGCCTGATCTGATCAAATAACTTGGAACAACTGTAAAGAAATTGATATTTGAAGCTTCTGACAACTCAAATATTTAATTCTGCTTAAACTGTAGAGTGGAAACGATCAAACAAAGATCATTTTAACTTTGTATGTTTATAAAAAGTGTTAAAAATAAACCATGTTTGTTCAGGCACCAGCTCCTGCCCGCTTGTCGTTACATCTGTAGAAATAACTTGACGTTATGCAAACTTCTGTCGACAGATGCAAAAGACGGGGAGTTAATGTTCCAGTCTCATGGAAACAGAGACGGACACTTTTATGACAACAGAGACACTTGTTCAGAGCAGCAGAAGTGCTTTAACGTTGGAGGTCAACTATACCGACTTTTAACACGATGAGTGCAGCTGCACAGAAAAGTCCTTTTTATGCATCTTTTGTACGCATGTAAAGTTAAAATGACTAAGTTGTGTGCAGGGATCCTGTTCACACCGTTCCTGAAGTGATATGCCAGTTTTGAGTCTTTTCAGAGGCTTGAAACAGCTGATTAATTCGACATGTGCCAACATTAAATGCAACATTTATTATTTCATTCGAACTCAAATCTGCTCACTTCGCGTCGTTTTGGTCTCTAGTCCAGTTTAAGAGTCTTTTATCCTGTAATGTGACTTAAATCCTGCAGGGCTACGTGAAGAAGCAGCAACATTAAAATCCTCCTGATTTTAACGAACAAGAATACTTGATTAAAAAGCTTCTGAGCATCAGAATGAGGGATTAAAGCCTTTATGATTGACAGTTTGTGAACCCTCCTCCGACGCAGAAGCTCCTGTTCTTTCATGTCAGTCTTCTGGCCTGAGCTTCTCACCCCCACCCCAACCCCCCTGGTTATCAGCCCCTCACACTGGTCCCCACCTCCAACTACTGCAGCTTAAAGCTTCACTGGGAGTTGAAATTCATAAATCCACAACAAACAGCTGAATATTTCACTAAAATACAACTTAAAAAAAAATCATTTTTAACATTTTGGTCACAACAGCAAAACAAGCTGAAATACCTCTGAAGGATTTTCTTTGCATCCTCCTGGCTGATGTCCAGTCCAAGATCAGCCAGAGACTGTTTTATCTCCATGAAGTCGATTCGGCCTGTTGAAGCAAAAACAACGTATTTCTGAGGTAAACAGATAGTTAGGATTAATATTAATAATAGTAACAATCCCGCTGCCGTGTACCATCGTTGTTTTTGTCCAGGCTCTTGAAGGTGAGTCGTAGTTTCTTCTCGTGTTCCTTCAGGTATTTGGTGAATTCGTCGAAGTCAACCCCGTCATCATTGTTTTTGTCTGCTGATGAAATTATTTTCTAAAAATAAAAAAAATAAAAAAACACAAGTTCACTTCTGTCATGTTTTCTGCTGAGCTCATGAGGGACAGTTTTTTGGTTTTTTCTGCACATTTATCTCTTTACAGAAACATCACAAACATAATCTGACTGATTCAGAATCAAAAACTAAATTTAACTGCTCCAAATGTCAAGAACTGACCCAAACCTGTAAGACAGATATTAAGAGTTATTACAACAAAGAAAATAAGACTTTCTGCTTGGACTAACTGGACTCCACAACATATCAAGATTAATCCACGATTAATCTCCAAACACAGCAATTATGTGCTGAATGAGGGCACAACCGAGTAACTTCGGCTATCTCTACAATAAATGGGTGTCATTGTGCACGTTTATTACCGTTTATCACGTCATTGGCTGAATATGGAAAGCTCCTGTTTTATAGCGCCGGCTCACTTACAGCAGCGGCCTCTCCTTACTTTTTCTCCTGACTCAGACCATTTAAAAAGTTATCGGGATCACAAAGGAGGATGAGGAGGTGATTCCTGTTTGATCACCAGACCTGGAGGTTCCTCTTCAGGCCTCCAACACAATAAAGAAGCTTGAACTTTGAGACAGCTTCAGAAAGTCCTGCTGCTAAATGGTCCTGGTTTTATTTAACACTCATCAGACCTGGCCTTTAACCAGAGGAAAGGCATCATCACATCTGCTGGATTCTGGTCAGAAGAAGTTGTGCTTTGCTCCAGGACATCTTAAAGAAAAAAGTCAAACGTTTGACAGTAAGATGACATGTCTGCTGCTGTTCCTGAGTGCAGGATTTAATCTGGAAGACAAGTCTCCAGAGTCTAGAAAAACAGAAAGCTGAACACCTACTGCTCCATGAACTACTGAGCAAACTTGTGTGGCATGGCTGACTCTGAGTGGGCTCTGACGTGAGGATGAGTGGTCTGACTCTTTTATAATAATTTAAGATTTCAGAAGAAGTTAAAAGATGTTTATAGTCACTTTTAGCTCCGGTATATCTGACAACAGAGACCCCTGAGCTTGGAAACATTTTAAAAAAGAAAGCCTTATAAAGGCGAAAGTCATCCACTGGTGACAGGAAGTGGTTTTCTCTTTTCTCTCTCCTGAAATGTTCTGCTGGATAAAAACACTCAAATCCAGTGTTTGTCAATCCTGCTCATCCGGACCCACGGCTTTGCGTGTTTTAGATGTTTCCCTTCCTCAGATGACTGGACCACCACCTTCCTGAGCCCTGAAACTGGAAGTGAATGAAGCGGAACTTCCGACCTGACCAGTCTTGTTTTTGGTTTTTTTCCCCCCTTTTTTTAAGAACGAGGCGCTATTAGACGTGTTCGTGGCTTTTCCTTGCGTGAAGCAGTTTTACCTGAGCAGCCCCTTTCCCGGCTCGGATGCCCATCTCAGCCAGGCCTGCCTTCAGCTCGGACACATCCACCTTCCCATCCTTGTTAGTGTCCAGCCTGGCGAACAGCTCCTCGTACGTCTTTGACGCATCTTCCACGCAGCGACACTCCGTCAGAAAGAGCTTCCTCACAGCTGAAAACATTCTCAAACACAAATAACAAAAACTAACAAAAACCAGCAGAGGCCTGCAGAGTTTCCTCGCAGACGAGCAGAATTACACTGCGGTGGAGCCGTGGGCCGAGTCCTGCGGGTGGCACTTCTGCAGAAAGACTATTTCCGCGGAGCCGCGTGGAGGAAAAAGTCTCGGGATATCCTCATGAGTCGGTGGGGAGTCAAACCCACAGGGTCGGCGATGATAGGTGTTGAGAAAGTTGGAGACAGTCGTGTGTGGATGAGGTAGGCTGGTGGAGGAGCTGGAGGGTGGAGAAACCGAGACGCGGTTCACTCCGCCTGGGAAGACCTCCTTCTTTTTCTGTGCGCAAACACACATTACAGGGACACACCCTTCCGCAACAACACACTCCTGATTAGCTTTCTATTTTTCATATTTCACTATGTGAGCTTTACCAGGTGAGCTGAAAACCATTTCATCTCCCTCCCCGCTCACACAATACGCTGTTTGCACTTTTTTCCAGCAAACGAGCGCACATAGGTGCACATGTTGATAAATGTGCAATATATTTCTGCCCCATAGTAGGCTCTGTAGTGCAAAGTCGATTTGATTTATCTGTCTTAGATCAGTGAGTCATACCCGAAAGAATCCAACAGCTGCCGAGAGTAAAATTTTCCAGCACCTTAATTGTCTCTGGTTTAGGACCACTTTATGTTTAGTTGTATATTTTAGAAAAAAATATATAATTCTGAATATTTGAATATCTTAAATGTTTCCTGATGAAGAATATTCCGAGAATATGCCAACAGCTTTTACCACCAATTTAATTGCGTGATTTTGTATTTGCAGACATTTTTGCTCTGCCTTCAACAACCACCAGATGGCGACAAATGTTGCATAAAGACATCTGTTGGCACTTTTTGGTCATCTCTTTAATCAGTGCTGCTGTTTCCTGACTTGACCACCAGGTGGCGATAGTGAAAGGAGGCGGGCTTATTTAAAAACCAACAGTGAAGCTCAAAATCCGCTGTCGTCCCTGTATATCCGCTTAATGCTTCTGACTTTTCAAAGTAAAACCAGACGCAGAACAACCCTGTAAAAGTGTCGTGAAAGGTTTAATAAACGGATTTGAAAACATTGCCCCAGAGATATCATATTACTATCTATTTATTTAATCTTTATTTGTCAGTATATATCTCACGAAACACACCGAATTTTTCCTCTACTTTTAACCCATTAATAGTTACACTGGGAGCAGTTGGGGGTTAAGGGCCTTGCTCAGGGGTCCACAGTGGCTCGCCTCTGTTACCAACCCAGGGGACTAAAGCTGGGTCCTCCACGCCCATGCCAACTTCTGTAATCACCAGGCTTTATTCTTGCTCTGTGAAGCAATTTAAGAAAGAGAATAAGAAGACACTTGTTAGGAGACCAACAAGATATCTGTAATAAAACGAGTAGAACATTACTGGAAAATGTATATTAGTACATGTTAGTTGTATTTTCTTATCAAGGTACTAATTTAAATATTTATTGAAGGGAGTTTAATGGTCCGTGCTTTTAGTTTGAAGGGAACCGGAAAGAGAAATTTCAGTTCGGGCGATTTACAGTGTGGCGGTCTGTTGTCATGTAGCGTCACCATCCTCCCACAACATTACCCTGAACCAGAATCTCTCTCACACAATAATGGGGCTGTAATGTCATCGACGCCCGCGACCAGACCGTCATCTCCAGACCGCCGACACTGTGTATGGATCTAATGATGATGAAAAAGAAGAAATTCAAGTTCCGGGTGGATTTTGAGCTGGACGAGCTGTCGTCGGTTCCGTTCGTTAACGGCGTCCTCTTCTGTAAAGTCCGGCTGCTGGATGGAGGTTTCTCCGAGGAGTCTTCTCGGTAGGAGCATTTGTTGAGCCACAGCAGCTGAGCTGAGCTCCTCGAACCTCCTCGGTTTGCTTTCAGCCTCCTCCGTAACGGTTACTGAAGCTAGCTAGCTCGGAAGCTACACCACTAGCACCCAAAACTGCCCAGTTTTAACATTATTACTATTAAATGACTTCCGTTTAACTGACCGCTGCTAATTTCAGGTTTAGCATCGTTTTTGATTTAATTAAATTGACGTTAAATTTAACCCAACCACAACAAAGGCATGATTAGTCAGCAACATTTTCCTCGATTTAATTACGTTTTGGAGATTTTTCTTTTTTTTACTGTCGTAAACCTGAACATAGCTGGTTTTGTTTGGTTATAAAGTTCTTACTCTTGATAAGGATGTCAGACAAAAAAAAATCCAAAAGCAGAGTTTAAACCTTGTAAAAGTCTTTTACAGCTGAGTCTCTGTAAAATAATATTTGCAGAAGCAAAATACTGTAGTACTACCCAGCAGGTACTACTACTGTACTTCATCCTGGCACTATCTATAAAATACTTCAGTTGTATTGTAGCTGTCTTCTGTCATTCATTCAATACATTAAACATCTTGATAGGACTACAAATGAAAGTTTTATAAGACTACTGGTATCCAGAGTTGAAAAATGAAAGTGGAACCTGAAGATAAAAGCAAAGTGAACAAATAAGAGCCGATTATTCTGCGTTGGGATGGGAACCTGAAACCAGTGTTTGGGCAGGATGCTGACTCAGATGTGTCACCGGTGAGATCAGTATGGTACCATCTCCCATCAGCAATACCTCAAGTGTAAATTGTCTTGGCAAATGTTCTTCGTGCAAGTAATCCGTATTTTTATCCAGAGGAAATGGATAAATTGGCTTCTGAGAATCATGACCTTAAATGTCACAAGACAAAGATGTAAAAGCATCAGCAAATTATTCCTTTCATCATCAGTTTAAATTCACTTGCTTTCTTGAGCAAAAAAGTAGGTGTTTTTCTTTTAAAGCATTAAAAATGAGAAGTGAACTAACAAGTCATTAAATCTTAAATCATGCATCTGTGAAATCAAGCTGATATATATATATATATATATATATATAAAAAATGAGTAAAGGTCAATCATGTCATTTAACTGATCCTTGAAACAGCCTGTTTTATGGATTGTACCAAGAACTTTTATTTATATATATATATATATATATATATATATATATATATATATATATATATATATATATATATATAT
>JAOWBL010040301.1:0-26833 GCA_028564865.1 Zenarchopterus dispar | reverse complement strand
ATCTATCTATCTATCTATCTATCTATCTATCTACCTACCTACCTACCTACCTACCTACCTACCTACCTACCTACCTATCTATCTATCATAGATAGATGCACATACATACATACATACATACATACATATAAATGGCTCAAACACCATTTGGAGGCATATTATTGAAAACAACTATCTTTTCTTAACTTGAGAGCATACATTTGGGTGTCTGAAGTGGGTAACTTACAAAAAAAGTGGACTCAACGTGACCCTGTCTTTGTTTTTAGGGACTTATTTGGGCTTTTTTTTGCCATCAGTGAGAGGTTCAGATTTATAGGGTACAGTGGTATCACAAACTAAGATCAGAGTAGAAGTATCCTCCGTCCCCCTGTTTATCTTCTCTCAGCATCAAGCCATGCTTTATTTGCTGTACCTCAGATTAAGAAGTGCAAAGCTGTTAGACAGATGTTACACAGACCCAAAAGGCAAGTAACATCAGGTCTGTTTTAGTACAGTGTGGAACTAAGAAAAGTTGCAGTTCCTTGACTGACCACTTGGGGCTAGCTAAGCAGAAGCAAACACTTTATAACTTGGATCAAAAAATATTTTGCTCTCCGTCATTAAAGTGCACATCCAAGACAACTGTATGTATGTGATTTTTTTAGTACTAAATCAGGTAAAATTATATAAAGCAACAAATTTATGTATAATTAAGGGCATGGTTTATGATTGCTAGCATAGCCAATGACTAGCTATTATCACTTTAGCTACTTTGCTGTTTGGCAGTGTCTTGATTTGACTTTTGAGCTGTGAATAAAGGTCTAAGAACACATAGTCATATTTATTTATGACCATTTGTGCTGTTAACTTTTCTAAGAGACATCTGGAAACAGGTTTGAGTTGGTCTGGAAGGGTTTAGATGCAAAGCAGCCTGATGAGGCTATCTTCAGCTCTGGCTGAAGGCTGGTAGCGAAGGCTGGTCAACGACACCAGCTATGTTGCTTTAGCCCATCAACTTCTTCCTCTTGTAATTTCTACCTTTGGTTGAGTGACTTTTGCATTGGATAATTTCAGGATCTCTCCAAGTTGGCAAAATGGACCACTAACCAACGTCACGGCTGTCAGAGCTTAAACAAAAAGTAGCTGAGCTCCACTGAGACCTGCAGTCACTCACCTTACAGGTTGCAGGTATACTGTGCTAGGCTTTACCTACCTGCATGCTACTGCAACTTGCCCAAGGAGCAGCAGGCCAAGTGACAGTGGGTCCCAGCAGAGCTCCTCATTTCAACTCCAGTTGCACTCATTTCAAATTTCACAAAATGCGTGTTATGTGAAAATAGGGAGTGCAGAAATTACTGTGCTGCCAATCATGGGACCCAAATAGAAGACCATGGTACAAAAAAACCTCTGTTGTGACATTACTGCCTTCATTCATGCATTCTTTTTTTTTCTTTCCATCACAAGTGTTTGCTCCGGGTTAAGAAAAAGTTGTGGTTCTGGGTTAGAGGTTTCTAGAAAAACTTCTTGTTTTGATTCAGGGATCTATCTACTAGGCTGAAAGATAGGAAAGATTATTGTCACAGCAGACAAGGTCACTTCATGGGTTGCAGGAAGTCCCTGTATTACCTGTAAGCACAGCAGGTGGCTTCTGGCCCACACATGTGGCAGTCATCTGCCCTGATAACATCTGTGGAATGTTATGATGACAACAAGACTGGCTGCTTCAGGGAAGGGGAACCAATGCCATGAAAGCCTTATCAGTTTTTTTTAAACTGTACAAACTTGTTTGCAGGCAGTGGTGTAATATGTTCATTGGGAGTTGTGTATCTCTTTGTGTGAAGGAGGAAAAATATTAGTATGGCTGCCCAGGCTAGTTTCTGACTTCATTACCAAGAAATCGTGTTTTATTTATTTATCAATTGTTGACTTTGTTCCAAAGCACTTTGCTGTATAGTGAGTATGACAAACTGAAATGAGACAGTGAAGTTGAAAGGATGAAAAAGGAAATAAAAAGTGAGCTGAGAGACACCAAAATGCTTTATCAAAATGAGTGGAACAGCAGGCTCCGACACACCCTGGTGTTTTAATTCATCAAGCCACAGTCACACACTTTAAATAAGGACTCTCTACAATGCTACTGTGTAAGCTGTTGTTACCTGTGTGTAGTGGCCAACAGCTTGCCCATCAGTGGACCCATTGGGAAAAAGGTAATGGGAAACCTCACTGTGCCAGGCATCGACAACACTCGTCCATGGAAACAGAGAGGATGAATAGAACAAATTCTCACCTAATTCATATCCTGAATAGCAAAGAGAAACACATGCCAGTCCTGATTAATGAGTATCTACAAATTCTCATATCTGCGTTTTATCTCTCACTTTATTATGATGCTGTTTTGATGAAATGAAGTTAATTAAAAGACCTGTTGATGACATCTCCCTCACTGATAACATATCTTACATGATGTAGTTTCTTTTTAAAATAAGGCCTTAAGCATGAACCTCAAGGGCAGTCATTTCACAGGAAATTGTTACACTGACTAAGATGTTTAAGATCCTGGTAGTTATTGTATGAGACAGAAAGAAAACAGGGTAAAAGTACCATCCAGCATGCGGGAACTGGGAGGTCCATGTTTCAGAGCACAGTTCTCAACCCACGCCTGAGCGCTGACCGCTATCTCCTCACTGTAACTCTGAAAAAGTGAAAAAACAAGTTAAAGGTTTAGACTCTAACTTACATCCATAAATAAAGTCTATTAGAAGAAGATTTGCGATTTGAAAAATTACTAAAAAAGCATAACTTATAAAAAAATATGTGCAGGCTGATGTGCTGTCATAGGGGCTCGAAGCCAAAGTAAACGCACTGGCTTTCTTTTCACTTTTGCTCCTCCAGACATGAACATTTCCATCTGTGTCTGTGATGGAGGGCTGAACTCATGACACTGACTAAAGATACATAATTATTTAACTGAAATAGATAACCGTACTTAGCTTTGATTATATATAGTGCTTTGATGATTATAGTGTGAAATATGTTTGAGATCATTCATACACATCTGGTCCAGAGAATTTTAAACACATCCACAGTGTCTTGGCCAAATTAGACTTTCTGTAAGTTCTTTGAACTGGTCTTTCAGGAGGCTAAGGGATTCTACAACATTAATCTTTAAAACACTGTCTTGGATTGTTAATTTAGTGATCTTAAAAAGCTTCATATTAATCTAAAGTTAATCTAAAGCTAGCATTTTCTCTATGCAAAGATATAAAACTGGGGTAGACTCTCAGTCATCCAGGTCACAGCAATCCTCAAAGTCTTAACTCAAAAGCACCTGAACATCTTTTTCTTGGCTCTTAAAGATATTTCAACTTCTATCCAGATGGCTTTGCCACTTCAAACTGACTGGTGGAGAGTTTCAAGCTCATAAGCTTTTGATTTACATAATTTCAATAACTTACAAGCTTGAAACTCACCACCAGTCAGTTACAACTGACAAAACCTTCAGGATGAAAGGTGAGCCATCATCAGGAACCACGAAAAAAACAAAAGCCCAGTTGCCTCTGACCAAAGTGTTTGAAGATCAAGATCAAAATGGTTTGCTTGGCAGCACTCAGTGGTCTGCATTATGAGGAGAAAACCCAAAGGTGCATGTCAGGGATATCTCATGAAGGCTTTAAAAAAGTTAAAGGGAAGTGAGGCCAAGTTTGAGAGGTCACCCTCAGTTGAGTGGACATCTGTACAGGTCAGTCATGATATGAAAGCTGTTGAAAGAAACAATTAACTAAGTTCAAGAGTTTTACATCGTCATAGACTGAAAGCCTGCTGTCTAAGAGAGAGAATCTGACTAAAGTTTGCTAGTATAAAAGTAATGTCCTCATGGAACAAAAATGTGTTGAAACATGAGAGAAAGACTGAGAAAACTATCTGGACAGAATGGCCACAGGTATAATTTGGAGAAGTAAACCCCCAGACAACTGCATCAACTATTGAAGATGATGGTGGTAGCATCCTGCTTTGGGGGCATCCTGCAGCAGGAGGATAATAATAAAAAAGAAGGAGCACCTTAGAACTATGAAACATAAAGTCAAATCTTTAGTAAGGTTACAGGACATTGACCACCAAAAATACCAGAACAGGACTAAGGCTGGACTAAGAAGGTTGACATTGCTGCGCTGAATTTTACTGAGACACATTCAACTAAATTACAGATCTGATACCTTTATAATTTTCTGATGGCCTGTGACAAACTGACTATGGAGGGGTCAATCCTGATGTTGAAAAGCTGCCTATAACTTTTCTTGGCTGCAGAGGAGATAAAGTGCAGTTGACCTCACGAGTAAACATTTTCTGATCCATGTTCGTGATCTGAGTACAATGCAGGACTGACCATCATCAGCATGTCGGCAGCAGTTGGCTCAACTGCTCTCCTGAAGGCATTATGCGCATCAACGATCTCAGCCTGCACCGTTGTGTTTCCTGGGCAAATGTCTACACACACAGACATACACACACATTAAAAACCAATGTGTAAACAGCAGATTAAATCCATAATAAAGAGTTATATTTACTCTGGTGGCTTAAGATATGACTCATAAACGCATCCTGGTTTAATTGCTCTGAAATGGCTCGATGTTACAAAAGAACACACTAACAGGACTGAGTCAAATCCCATAATCTTATTGGGAACCATGCTGGAGTGGCTGCAGCAGTTGTTGAAAATAAAATACCTCTGTGAAGTGAAACAAACCGGATGAATTAGAAACGGGGCTTACCTTGCTGTGGACACATCATGGCGTGTACCAATGTGCATGTCAAGTAAAAAGGAAATTCAGGTTTAACTTCTCATGAGAAAAATATAAAGAAAAACATTCAAATGCTTGATGAGGACTGAGCTGTTAAAGGCACTGAAGGCAATAAAATATTTTATAAATATGGAAATTTAATATGAGTATAAATATTCTAAATGAACAAGTAACACTCCCAAACTCCTGATGATTGGCTTATATAAGCTTATACATTCTTGATGAAACTCATACTTGTTTAACCTCTTCCTGCCACTGCCTCACATAACTAAGTCAACAGTATCCAGTTTCCAAAGTCATTTTCCATGAAACAGCAAACATTACGACATGACAACGTCATAATAAAGAAAAACCCTAGAGATGTTAACAATAATAATGAAAACAACAATATCTTACAATCTGCAGTGGATCGGTGAACTATCCAAGCTGCACCCCACCCTTGAGAGTAACTTACTATGTTGTTTTCAATGCCAAACTTTATTCATGCAGTTTTCTATGCGTAAAACCCATCAGTATTAACATTCTTGATAAAGTGACTGTAAAAGTCAATGTAAACATTGCATCTAAAATTAGCCCAAACATACCAAATGTATCATATTGGATACATAATTTTCTGAGATGTCTGCACCACCCCTATAGTCATAAAAAATACAACGCACATGCACACACACACACACATACAGACATAAACACACATTTCCTAATGTATTTACAGTAATGCAAAGGTTATTATTTAGAATCTGACATAATTGGGGGTGTTTTTGATTTCAATACATAATAAACTATTTTAAATAAAATTTAAAATAAAAAATATTTTCTGTTTTATATGTCAGGCTTTAAAAAGTTAAAAGTAGCTTTGAAACATTTATGCGAGGGTAGGGAATTAAATTTTATTCCTCGAGTTGACACTTGTGCACAGCTCCACCATTAAATAACATTAACCTGCAAATGTAGACTTTCAAATTTAGCCATAATACTTCATTAGTATTTATTATCTGACCTCACAGAAAATGAAACATGCATTCAATTTAACGTAGCATGCATATCTTAGTGTTATCACCTGTATCACTGGTGCCATACCCCATGCCTCCCCTGTTCCCTCAGTAAAGGCACCATACACTTGAAAAAGTAATTTATTGCTTTTTTAAAATTTTATTTTATTTTAATACCTTTATCCTCCAAGTACCATTAGTTTCTATGCTTTTTTTTTTTTTTTTTTTTTTATTTGCGTAAAAATGCAAAATGCAACACAGTTAGGTGGCAGCACAAGTGTTGTCATTCCTTGTCACATTCTGGCACAACTCCATTGTTTATGTTAACATCCATTATGGTGACTCTGGTGATAAATGATTGTTTCAAATAAAAATGGCCAGTTTGCCAACAGAAAAATACAATAAAATAAAATAAAGTAAAATAAAAAATTAAGAGGTTTGAATTGTTTTAAATGGTGAAAAATCTAGATCCGAATCCTCTTTATTGATGAGTGGTTTTAATTCTACATTACATGAAATATGCTCTGGTGTTTGACTTAGTTCTACTACACACAGTATGTTAAGGGTTTTTACAATGTGCTACTTTTGCAACAATTCTTTGACTTGGGTTGACCTGGGCAACACAGCATAGTAACAGATTATTATACACCTCAGACTGTATTGAAACATTTTGACAGTGTATGGCAAAGAGAGCATAGAACATAAATGTCTGTTGCAAAAATGCAAATTTATCTTATACACCCATATACCAGTCCTCTTGAATAGTGATTAATATTATGAGATCTGAACAACTTCAAATGGTGAAAACTGACTTCCTTTTTTTTTTTTTTTTTGACTCCTTATTTTTTTTAATTAAAAGCTCTGTAATAGCGTAAAGACCTTTACTGTCTACAAGAAGTCCAGAATGCTGCTGCGAGGCTCTTAACAAACACTAGGAAGAGACAATACATAACCCCTGCTTTAATCTCTTTGCACTGGCTCCCACTACATTTTAGAATGCATTTTAACATTTTAGTTCTCACTTTCAGAAACTTATGTGGTCAAACTCCTGTATATAACTCAGACCTTTTAGGTCTCCACACTACCTCTCGCTATCTCAGGTCATCTGGTCAAAGGCTGCTGGTGGGGCCACACACTTATTTTAAGTTCATTTAGTGCTGTAGCCCCTAGGTTGTGGAACGTATTGCCTTCTTCTCTACATTGCCTCAGTTCAACTGAATCTTTTAAAAAGCACATTAAGACATACCTATTTAAACAGGCTTTTATTAGACTTGGGCTGGTAGTATGGTGTGTATGTTCTTTCCTTTGTTTTTGTAATGTTTTATGTTTGTTTTATGGTTTCTCTGTTTTATGATTGTCTTATTTTTTATGTGTGACTTTTGAAGCACTTTGTGGCTTTTAACCTGTGAAAAGTGGTATATAAACAAACTTTACTTATTACTACTACTTGAAATGAGGACTAGTAGATCTCAGGTGGGACTCCCATATCACCTATCATTCCCATCACCGGGCTGCTGGTCAACACTACGGTTACCTGCAAGTTCAGGGAGCCAACTGGTATAGGACTGTGCCTTGTGGGATGATTTACTTGGGGTCTCAAAGTATGCTTGGAAGGGTCCTGAAATGATCTACTATGGCTTCCAGCACCTTGAGGCAAGTCACAATGGAGGAGAGGACCTCTCGTTTCAAATGATGTTTTGGATGTTTTGGCAGAATACCTGCTGCTTGGCTAAGCATCATCCTTGGACCCTTCCAGCACAAACCACAGCCAGTCTCTGTTCTCTAATATTTATTTTAATATCACAACAATAGGTCAATCTCTCCATCCATTTTCTACTGCTGTTGTCAGATTGCAGGTGCAATAGTCTCAACAGGGAAGCCCAGACTTCCCTCTCTCTGGCCATTCGTCCAGCTCATCTGGGGGGGATTCCAAGGCAGCCCCAGACCAGCTGAGAGACAGAGTCCCTCCAGTATGTCTTAGGTCTTCCCCAAGGCCTACTCCAAGTGGGATATGTTTGGAAGACCTCACCAGGGAGGTGTCCAGGAGGCATCCTAAAGAGATGCCCAGGCAACCTCATCTGGCTTCTCTTGATGTGGAGGAGTACCTGATCTTCTCGGGGCCCCTTCCAGATGACTATGCTTATCAGCCTATCTCTAAGGGAGAGCCCAGGCACTCTGTGGAGGAACTCATTTTGACAGCTTGCATCTACAATCTCGCTTACTACACACTGGCTGTAAACATAGGTGACGGTGGGATCAATGGTAAATTGAGAGCATTGCCTTTCGGCTCAAGTTCTCCACCACAGCAGACTGATGCAGTATCCACATATCTGCAGATGCTGGACCAATCCAATTGCCAATCTCCCACTCCATTCTTCCCTCACTTGTGAAAAAGACACGGAGGTACTTGAACTCCTCTACTTGGGGGCAGGATCTGATACTTGACCCAAAGAGGGTACTCCAGCCTTTTCTGGCTAATAACTATGGTCAAGGATTTGGAAGTGCTGATTCTCATCCTAGGTGCTTTGCATTCGGCTTTGAACTGCTTCAGTGAGAGTTGAAGCTCTGGCCTGATGAAGCTAACAGAACCACATCATCTGCACAAAGCAGAGACCCAATTCTGAGGTCACTAAATTGGATCCCTTAAACACTCTGGCTTCACCTAGAAATTCTTTATATGAAAGTAATGAACAGATTGGTAACAAAGGGCAGCCTTGGCAGAGTAGAAACCTTGCTAGAAACAAATCCCACTTACTGCCGGCAATGTGACCAAGTTCTGACACCCTATGTACTGGGACCAAACAGCCTCTTTATTGGGGTCCACTACAACATATTTCTGGAGTACTCTCCAGAGGAGTTCCCCAGGGGCACAGTCAAATGCCATCTCCAGGTCCACAAAGCACATGAGGAACTGGTTGGACAAACTCCCATGCCCCCTCCAGGACCTTGCTGAGGGTGTAGCGCTGGTCCACCTTTCCACAACAAGGACTCACACCACACTGCACAACAAAAAGTATTCTCTTTAAAATATGAATAACTGCTCTGTTAGGTTTTTCTCCACACCTCAGGGGTTAACACAGTGCTAATCGCTGAGCAGCTAAAGTAATGAAAACTAGCCATTGGCTACACTATCCAGTGATCAAAAAGACATCCAGCTCCCATACAGTTGTCATGGATTTGAAATCTAGCTGTGGACACTAAACCAGGCTATGAATATGTTTATTTCTGCAGAAAAGTTGGACATTTTAACATTGAGGTAAATTAGAACTGACTTGCTTTCAGAGCCAGCTCCCTGTGGTCATTTATGGAACTTCAACTTTTAATACCTCTGCATTGTACTCTACCCTGAAGGCTAGTTGTTGCCCCTAGGTCATAAAATAATATTCTCTGAGATCAGCAAACCTGCATGACTTCATTACTTGTTTTGTTTGTTCTTTTTTTTCAATTCTACAGCAGCTATCTGCTTTCTAGGATGATCAAAGAGCAGACACTCCCAAACACCCTCTTAGTAAATTCTCAAACATAATTAGGTCAAAAACATCCCCCAATCATACTACATTCACAGATAAAGGGCAGCCTGTCAGAATATTCTAAACTCTTTTACAAAAGTTAATGAAACTCCAGATTTTTGAACTGCAGGAATTTGCTTTTACTCACCAAAACACATGCAGTGTGTGCATGATGCAGTGTCAAGATGAGGATTAAGGCTGCAAACATTTTCCCGACAGCGAGAAAGATAACTCTGTGTTGAAAAGATATTGTCATCTTTGTGTGTGGTATTTATTATCAAATAATCATCTGCTGAGATATAGGTGCCACAGTTATCTTAGTCTGTTTTTAATTAAATACTCTTTAATTAATTTTTTAAAGCAGGCAAGTATTAGAAATCATTACATACATTTTTTTGTTACAGTGACAATAATATGGAGTTCGCCTTCTTGATAGCTGCATATTCTCTTAAGTTAAGTATATTTGTATGATCTAAGCATTTACACTTAAGTGAAGCTCTGAACTGACATACCTGTTCTCAGCTGCCCTGGAAGAGGATGTGAGTTGGACCTTTTGTCTTGCTGCTTTTATAGCTCCAGTGTTGTTGTCAAAAATATAACACATTCCCTTCCCTCTGACAATGATGCAGCATGATCCATGACTTTACACAATGAATACTGAACAAAAACAGATCTATCACTTTGCACTATGGAGGCTTTGTCTTCTGCAGAGCCCAATGAACAGGGAGTAAACAAGGAATTACTAAGCCCAAGGGTGTAGTGACTACCTGATATATTAACCTGTGTTTACACAGCATAGAATGGAAAGGCTCTTGAGTTCAAGGTAAATAAAAGAAAAGGAGTATGTGTAAAATACATAATTAAACAGAATGTCATGTATGTAGACGGATACAACTCTTGTAGGCTGAAGTCGCACCCAATATTCGTTTTGACACAAGATGCAGCATATAATGAAGGTGATTCTGATGGGCAGCAGAGCAGGAACCAGTGGATGTTTCAAAAGATTTGCCCAGAATTGGTTTAATAAAACTTTCAATATTTTCTAATAAAAAAAAATAAGATGAAAACATGTTAATCATTTTGGTGCAGGGCTGATCCCAATACAATATCATGGATTCCAGAGTTTTGGTTGAAGATTACAGTGAATGCCAGGAGGTTTGGTCAAAGGGGGATTTTCATGTTTACTAGTCTGACACAGTTCAGGAGTGGTCCAGGTCCTCAAATGAGCACTGGCTCCAAGAGCAAGTTGACTCAAAAGACTCTTCACTTACTCTGAAACTTTACGCTACCACCCTATAGATATTTACATATCTATATTTACATATCTACAGGCTAGTACAAAAATCATTTTTCATCTGTATTGTTACAACTGTATGGGAGTAGAGATTTTATGTATCTTAATATTTTATCATCAGAGAAAACGATATCAAGCCACAAATCTATGCACTATTAGGTTTTTTTTGTTTGTTTGTTTTTTGTTTTTGAACATGGTTAATAGCTAGTTCTCATCATTAATGCATCCCAGGATTCTGTTTGTGGATTTCAGCCTGGCATTCAACATCATTGTCCCTAAAAACACCCAACTCACTAAGCCCCCCCAAAACCTTTCAGTGGATCAGCTGCTTCCTGACTGACAGGAGGAAGTAGTTGAGATTGGGGAGTGTCACCTCCAGCACCCAGACCATGAGCACTGGTGCACCACAGGGATGTGCCCTCCCCCCACTGCCTTTCTCCCTCTACACCAATGACTACTCCTCAGGGGACCCTTTTGTGAAACTCCTCAGGTACACAGATGACATCACAGTCATTGGACTGATCCAGGACAGTGATGAGTCTGCATACAGATAGGAAGTGGAATAGTTGGAACAAAGGTGGAGTCAGAACCACCTGGAGCTGAAGCCTCTCAAGACTGTGAAGATGACAGTAGACTTCAGTGGGAAAACCCTACCAATCCCTCCCCTCACCACCCTCAACAACACACTGTCTATTGTGGACACTTTCACGTTTCTGGGATCCACAATTTCCTGGTCTCTAAAGTGAACCCCCCCACTCTGTCTCCCCACTCCCCCACCCCACTGACATTGTCAGCAAGCAGGCACAGCAGAGGTTGTACTTCCTGAGATAGCTCAGGATGTTTAACTTGCACGAGGAGCTGCTGCTTACCTTTTACTCTGCTGTCATCAAGTCTGTTCTATGCTCTTCCATCACTGGTTTGGATCAGCCAACAAACAGGACAGGTATAGACTGCAACGGACTGCAAAGTCTGCAAAAGTAATAATCGGGGCCGACCATCTCTTCATTCAGAACTTGAACTGGTCCAGGGTCAGGAAAGAGGTAAGAAACATTTTTGCAGACTCCTCACACCCTGCACACAAACTTTTCAAACATTTCCCATCTGACAGACATTGTGTGCACTGTGCACCAAAACCACCATCACAGAGACAGTGTCCTTCCCCAGGCCATCCCTCTTTATTCAGTATTTGTGTAACATCTTCACGACTGTAAATATTGGTTCTGCCTTGTGTATATTATATATAGTACTGGTATACATATTTTTTAAATAATTTTTTTGATCGCTGTAACTTTTTTAAACTTTACTTATTTTAATTTTATTTATTTTATTGAATCTTGAGAGAGAAAGTCTGTTGAATAAAACTTCTCATTGGTTTGGCAAACCTGCAGAATAAAGTTTATTCTGATTCTGATTCTAATCACTTTAGATCCCAACACTTGACATCAGGGCTGTAAAGACCTTATAGTGAATAATCACTCTTATTTTAAAGATAATATGATTTGTTGTGTGGTTAATTGCATTACCAGATGACTGCAGCTAGCTCTCGGTTGGTCTGGAAGGGTCAGAGGACAAAGCTCAGTTTAACAGAAGGCCACAATTACCTTCACCCACAGCTGATGGCTCCTACTAGTCCTCACTGGTTGAAGGCTTCTAGTTCACTTGCCGCTAGCACTGGCAGCAGCTGGAACAGCTGGTTCCTCCAGTCAAGTCACCCTTCAGGTTGACTTGCACTGTTACATATTGTCTTGACTTCCTCTAGGACTCAACTCTGGCAAAGTCCCAGTATCAAAGTCAGTAAGCCAGGCAATGGCTTGCAGAGGTGGGCACAGGTGAGCAGACCACTTGGTCTTGTTTCTTTTCTGTAAGTCATAGTTTCAAAAGTAGCTTTGGCAGTGGCCTCAGAAATGAGGATGGATGGACAGATTTGATCAGAATAAATGCTGGGTAACGTTAGTTACCTCTGCTCTGATGGAGTTTAGAGACCCTCAGAATGCAGTCAGTTAACTGAGTGTCAGCTAGCTGAGGGTTCTGATGATGCTTTGTAGAAAAATTTTGGAGTCTGTGTATGTGTTAGATTGGGGAGCATATTTTTGCAATAAATATCTGCAAATCTGAATATTTTTTGGTTGTCTGTAATTGTTTCTTTTCAGTCAATTTGGACCCTAAGGTTTGATAAATTAATACAACCCCAAAGACTGGGATGAAAATAGAAAATGCAAATTAAAATCAAGGAATTCTTTCACTTACTGAAGCAAAATGAATTTCATTTCATGCTTTTTATTTTTTTATTTCAGGGGTGCAATACAGTCAAAAAAAAAAGTTGTTACAGGGACATTTTAGAGATAGTACTAAAAAAAGAATATTTTACTTGAAACAGGCGATTGTAATGGTGATTCATAAAAATATTTGAGAAAATCCCTGTAAATAATTCAGATATAATGTTCCTTAAAGGAGTATTGGAAGGGATTTGAATATTTCTACTAATCCTGCATATAATATGTATCAAGAGTTTTAAGGAACCAGGATCAATTTCAGTGAAGGGCAAGGGCAGAAAAGTTGTGAGAAGGAATGGCAACATTAAAAAGAAGGGAAAAACTGACAATCAAAACATGTTTTAAAATTTGTTGTATATTTGACATTTAAAAATGAATGAAATGAAGCTGACCACGAAAAAAAAAATATTTTGGGTTCATAGTGTCCTCAAAGTCACAAAAGTCAAAGTAAATTTAAGAATTACTGCATAGTTTTGGGGTTGGGGGGGGGGGTGTTCTGGATCTGACAACACTGTCTTGTCAGAGCAGCACAAGAGGCTTTTTTCTCGTTAAAATATTGTGATGTATTTACTTGAAGGAATAAATGATTACTTAACCTCTGGTGGTCTTCAGTCTTTACTGTGAGCAAAAACCAACCAAAGTAACTCTCAGCTTCTGTTCTGGTCGTCTCTTGCAACAGCTTTTCATCACTTTATGGTACCATGCCACACATCATAGATCACAGAGCTGCAGTGGACATCATGACTAAGAGACTCAACAAAGTAATGGTGGAAGAGAAAACAAGAAAATGACCAAAACAGAGGCCAAATAAGAGTAAAATTGTAAAAGTGACTTCACCTCCTCACCTCTAGGGAGACCTATTGAGATAAAGATTGCATAAGTTACATTGACATGCTTTAATAAGCAAATGCCCAGCCAATAGTGGTGGGAAGTGTGTTTGTTTTTTTTTCCCAGTGTACTGAATTACTTGATTAAACTCATCAAAAAGATTAATTGAAAAGACACATTCAGTCATTCTCCATTTATCTCCTTGTCTTATTTGGGATGTGGTCTTTTAACTGACATATCAACATAACCAATAAATACCTGTATTCATTTTAGCTACTTAGCACTTAGAACTATCTTGACTTCTGAGCTGTGAATAAAAACCTAACAAATCACAGTTAGTCATAATGTAAAGAGAACACATTTTGTCATGCAACTTTACTAAGAGACTGCTGTGACTATGGTACACCTGGAACGATCTGAGGACAAAGCTTAAGTAAGCAGCTAGCAGTTTGTGGTAACTACATGTCAGCTAAACAACATCAAAATGCATTTGAAACAAACATTGTAAACATTTGACCACAGCTACGCAGTTCCTCCAATATGGACTGACTAAAACAGCTGGAAACCACAGTGGACTGGTTTCAGGACTGTTCATAAGCTAAGATAGTCAAGTTAAAATAGCTAACTGTGACTGAACTAAGGTGGGTGTCCTACAGCCATTTCAAACATGGCACCATGATGTACGAGGAAAAAGGGGTTTCAAAAAGAAAATAAAATCTATGATTGATGCCATGGATGCTTTCTCCATTTCTTATACAGTCTGTGTTTATGACAGATACAAAATTACAAGCAAAACAAAACAAAAGTTGAGCAGCTAACAGCTGTAGCGAGCACACAACAGTGATGCTCACCATACACTTTCCTTCCCAATATGCATCACGGTATGACATTTATTTACATTCTCTATATGGCACTAGCAGGACTATAGGTGAGCATGTCGAGTTGCGTGCAAGTCCAGTAGTGGCGTAATGTCACTTTACATTGTTATGTGTGGGAACCCAGCTGAATGTAAACTGTAAACTGCAATTCAAAAAGAAACACAAACTTCAGTCCGTTTACCCACCGATGTCAGAGGTCAATAGTTGTTAAATCCAATGGTGCATGTCGTGGGTGTAGTTCTTTATGTACCAATGGCGTTTTTATCCATCCATATGGTTCTCTCTGAACAAAAAGCCTTTCTGTGAAGTCAGAATGAAGCAACAGTAGCCATCAGACAACAGAAAGCCAAACATATACCTGTGCAGCCACAGGTGCAGTTCTGAAACCAACAATCATCTCCTTTATTTTTTCTTTTATCAAGATGACTATTCCACACCAGGTTACAAAGTGGTCTGTCAGTCTCATGTCCACTGACACACCTCATAGCAGCATTGTCATGTGAGCATTTCTGGAGATAAAAGGACTCAGAGTTGTACTGGAAGTCTAAAGGAAAATGATATGAGTACAGTCGCCTGTGGATATAAACCCCTTTAATTTCTTTTATTCTTAGACTATCTGGTCTACCAGCAGATGCCACTGGCCTGCTCTGTTGCACCTAAAGGCCAGTTCAAACTTTGGAGTAATTTAACTGTACATGTATGAAACAGAGTTTTATTCTCTAAAAAGAGGAGAAGCTAATTATAAATTATTGCATTCAAGTAGAAATATCAGAATCAAAATGTATTCGCTTTCAAAATCTAGCATGGTGATATGAGCTTGGTGGCAGCCGGTATGGACTGCCCTATTCCTTTTTTTTGAGTGCATCTAGGTCAGAAAATAAGTCATTTAGTGAGCCACTCAGAATTACAGGGTGACGTGACATCACAGATCCAGATCAGCTTACATTTATCCAGACTCCCCATCTTTATCTCCTCACCTAAGACTTCAAATTGTGATGCATGTATTTACCCAGACCATAGTAATAACTTGATTCATTATTATTTCTTATCGTGTCTAAGATGCATAACTAAGAAAATAGATGATGAACGCTGTCAGTGAAACTGACTGCAGGCATGAAGAATAAGTATAAAAGTCATATTATCCACGTTAAAAAAAATTAATATGAAGGACAAAATCTACAGGCACTATTTTGAACAGGAATCACCAACAGAAATACGCTTACTTATTGAAAAATAAGTCTTTTTTATGACACAATAAAAGCAAGGCCACATTAAAAGAAAAACTCAAAGCTCAATTTAGACTTTGAACAGGAGGGGGCACTGTTACATTTCTAGTCAAAAAGGAATCCATTGAAGAAGCTGATCTCCAAACGAAGGGGAAAAAAACAAAACAAAACAAAAACACCATGAAACACTGAATAACAACCTGACAGACTCAGTATCTGAACAGTGTTATCATTTTTCTGTAAAATTAGAAAGCACATTTATCGACTGTGGTCCAACCAGCTGTCTGTCTGAAGTGCTCATTTAGGACTAATGCTTCTGCAAACACAGTTTGCATAAACACTATGCTTGGCTGCTCGTCTTTATAACTTGTTTCACTCAATTTGTCACATACCAGTTCTCCCATCGTTCTCTAGAGGGAAAAGCCATTCAACAGCATGATCTATGTGGTTGTTTTAGGCAGTAAGGTCAAGTTTCCCTTCCAGCTATGCAACGTTAAACACACTTAATTTGGACCTAAACAATAGACCCATCAAAGTGTAAGAATTAAAGATGACATGCAACTTACTTAACATGTTGTTTTTCCACTGATGGGCATGTTTTGTTTGAGATGTTATCCTAAAATAAATTACGTTGACAGTTACACTGGGTGATCATTAGTTATTTTTGAGTTTTGGTGCTTCTTCATAATGGTATCTTCTTGATTTTATCCAGTTTATATGGATGGAATCAAATATTTCTCAAATAATAGCTTTTCCTTTCAAGTTCAGCTTTCTCAGTGGTGTTCCAAGTATATGATTAGTCAGAATCACACTTTGAGTCTTTTTCTTTGAAGGGTAGGCTTCCAAAACTGGACTCACACTGCCCTGATCCAGATTTTTTTCTTGCAAGAATGGTGATTAAAGTCCAATGGAGCTCCTGATGTGACCGCAAACAGAGGCTGGAAATCACACTGTATAAAAGAGACATATCATTAATTTGAGCCCTCCAGTGAGGTTCTCGTAGCAAAATCTGAGCAGCAAAATTAGGACTCCTCTGTAATTGAGCTACTGTGTCCTCTGTTAGGCTAAAAATGACTTTGAGAAGAGCTGGGGGGTCAAAGTCACATTTCACTGGGCTAACATGTCATTAATAAATTAATTCTGTTGGGTTTTCCTCTCCATTTGTCACAATTAAATTTTTAATTAGCTCTCATGAACTAATTTATTCAGTTATATGTATATAAACAGACCTTTTTCTACTCAACGTTTTCATCATCCCTGAGCAAAGCAAAATAATGCCAAGCGCTTTTAAAATAGTTGCCTTTGTAAAATATTCTCATTCAGTGTCACGTCAGAATCCATGAACGACAATTCATTTAGGAGTCCAAAAAGCTACTTCCTCCAGTTCTTCAGGGGAGACACTAAAGTGTGATCAAGCGAAGCAAGAGGTATCATTTCTCTTCTCCACCTGATCCACCCACTGTCTTATTCAGACCTTTCCTGGGAGGTGTCCAGCGAGCATCCTAACCAGATACCCAAACCGTTTCAGCTGGTTACTTTCATTGTGGTGGAGCTGCTAGTCTACTTTGTGTCCATCCCACATGACCTCATCCTGTCCTGAAGGATGAACTCCAGCCATCCTTCAGAACAACCTGGTTTCATCTGCTCATATTCTTAATGTCATTATTTTACACACTACTCACAGCTCTGGACCACAGCTGAAGGGTGGAACATATAGGTTATTTCCACTAGTACCTGCTTGTCTCAACTCTGCTCGACTCTACTCTGTTTTAAGGGTTTTCCATTAGGTGGTAGTACCGGTTAGTGCCTCTTTTTTTACTTAGGGCAAAATAGAATGTGCTAGATAGATATGCTAGACAGATGATGGATAGATGGATGTGGATGGGGCATACTTACTATCAAATCCCATCAGATTAGTATCTTGAGTGTTTGGAGGCCAGATGAGCATTTCATTCTCCTTGCAGTGTATTTTTGACACCTTCCAAGAATATTGCCTTCCAGCAGTATTTTTTTTAGCAGGAGGCCAGCGCTGTCCTGCTGGTGGATGTTGCCTCTGTGAAGGAGGGCTGCTACCACATGTGAGGGGGAATGTCTGCAAAAGTGTTTACATAGGTGTCAAGAGTTGACACAGCAGCCATGTTGATGCCAGGATGCAGGTTTTCCCTGCAAAATAGTGTATTGTAACAAAATGAACATCACTCATTTACTAGTAAGTAGTATATAGTATATATAGTAGTATAGACCAACTTCATTGTCATCCTGCTGTTATCTGTGGGTTTTTGAGTTATAAATATTTTTTGGTCCATTTGGGGGCAGTAGAAACAAGCTGTCTACACACTGCTGTAACCGAGGTTCATATCAAACCTATTTTGCTTCTTTCCACCTAAAACAGATGTAGACTAAGATCAGGATTCATTTCAAGTTGTTTTTTTCTGACCACCTTATGTATGTGTCTTTTGAGAAACTAGATGGTCTATTGTTATTTCATCACACTTTGTCTTCCCAACAATGAGGATGTGGTCTCAGTGGGTTAAGAGGCTAGAGCAGTGAGACTGAATCAAAATAGTAAAGCTGCAGACCAGAAAACAGCAACAGTTACCCAAATTAAGATTCTAGGAGACATTAGGCACTTTTTAAAAAAATGTTTGACACATATTTTGATCAAAATACCATAAAGATAAGTTACAACATCTTCATTTTCAGATAATAGGATACAGGTTTTGAGATGCTAAAACATGCTGTAAGATTTGAAGTTGGGTGATGGAAAAAATGAAAAGGTTGGAGAATTCTACTCTAATCTGGGTCTGTGATGTCACAGAGGCCTGAACATTTTCACACCTTATTTTCAGACCTAGCTGACCACAGATACAGTGACAGTGTCATGCGATGCTAAAGATTTTTAGTTGGTTGTCATTTCAGACACCCAAATATATGCACTGAAGCACCAACTTTCTTTTTCCAATACCACATCCCCTTTAAAATGTTAAATGGACTTTTAGAGAAAACATCCAGCTATTACCCATACCCAGTTGTTTCTATTTAAGTGTTTTGAGTTGACTGAAGTCTATCTCCACTGTATTTGAGGGGAAGGGAACAATACGCCCTAGACAGGTCTGCACAGGTCTGCACAGGCCCAGAGAGGTCTGCACAGGTGTGGACAAGTCTACACAGGTTTGGACAGGCCTGGATAGGTCACTAATCTATCACAGTTTTAGAGAAATTCTAGATATTGAATTATTTAAATATGAGAAATATACATTTCATCAACATAAAATGCTTATCTGGCTAAACCAGTTTAAAAAAGAACATTAACTTACCACTTAAAACAGTATTTTTTTTTAAAACTCTTTCTTTCAAAAGTGATGAACAGATGTGGCTGGTATAAATGTGCATATAGGGCGAAACCATCCAAAATGTTCACACTCAAAAAAGACTGTAAAACTTGAAAAAATGTTTTTAGAGAATAAACTAAGTTAAATGATCAATGAAACATCAAACAGAGAATATTCAACTAATCCAAAAGGACAAATACCAAAATCATAACTTTTCTGTGACTTGGGTCAACTAAAGCACTGATGATTAGCTGATGTACATGCATAAAAAGACACTTTTCAGTTTTTCATGCTTTCTTCATGGAGGTAACAGGGCTTGGACTGAGCAAAGAGTTGTAGATGTAAAGAATTTATCTGCAAAATAAGGAAATGTGAATGGAAATTGCATAAAACGTTCTATGTTGAGTAAAAATCACCACTGCGTTACTATACAAAGGCAAGACAAGCTTAAGAAAGCAGGAATTCATTGTTGCAGATTGTGGACTGTATTTAACTTAGTGTGAGGAAGAAACTAATCTTCTGTGGATCTGATGAATCTTTTACACCATTCAGTCGGGGTGTGCATATGGACCTTGTAAGCAGCTCACCTGTCAAACACAAGTTTCCATACATACATGTAATGCTGCCCTTAAGCGAAACAACTATGCAAAACCTATAGAAAGATTTTTAAAAGACAATATTATGATCCCCTCTTACATCTCAAGACTAAAGTGTATATTTTAAGCCGCAGACTAAAGATTTTGCTTAGATTTGGAATCTTGTGAGTTTACTTTTTATGCAACTACAGCTGGAAACTTCATGTCAGTTGACACTAATTCCATTGCGTGACCACACAATTCGAATGAGACAAGATTAGACTTTTGATGATATCAAACATGTTTGATTTTCTCATAAATGCCAAAACAAGGAAAAGACTGCCTCCAATTTGTTCCTATTGCCACTGTACGCCTCACGACCGAGATCACATTCTCAACTCAAGTGAGACTTTATGATTTTCTCCCAAATGTGGAAGTTTGTTTGACACCTTGAACTCCTTTGTGAAATCTCTGAGTGAGAGGTTGCCAGAATGAGTTTCGTGACTGTGTGTTGGACATTTATGAGGAAACACTGACTAATCAAAGACCACAAGCACAAATCTGTATCAGTGTTGTCTTGACAAACTTGGAATATTCACTTAGTAGGTGAACATCTATCATAAAATCATTTAGGTGCACCAGTACAAAGAGCAAAGGTGGATAAAAACTCACAAGAGAAGCCCATACAATTAAGACGTCAGAAAATAATTTAAAGACAGCAGTTACACTCTTCAGTTAAACAGTTTGTAATTAGAGTATTATATTTGTTCAGGGAAATAAAGTGTTGAAGCTGTAATGAATGTATCATAGGAAAAAGCTTTTTTTAAAGTTCTGAGTGGATTTTTGGGACTCTGAAGATGAGCCGATGTTAGGAGCTGGAGTTGTACCTAGTCCTGGCAGGAGACATGAGGTAGCACAGATATTGGGGTAGTTTGACACAGATAGCACTGATATTGGGGTAGTCTTGGAAATAAATAAAAACTAGTGCTGTTTCCTCCTTTGACTTAGTGAGGGCCACAAGAGCAGAGCATAAAGTTCACAGTGGTGGGACCTGAAGGCAGAGTTTGTGATAAAATGTAAAGCTCTGTGAAATACTGTGTCCAGACAGTAAAGAGGGGAGACAATTTTTTTAAAATCAATCCAAATACCCAAATATTTATAAGATGGCATCTTATCTATAGTTCTTCTGAGGTCCAAATGCTGTTGTGCTCTATGCTTTGGGAACGAGATTTTGAAATAATCATTAACTTAGTCTTCTTTGGATGTAAGAGCTTTTTCATATGATAGAGGGAGACCTGAAGCTGATGGAAAGAAGTCTGATGCTCATCAAGAGCCTGAGTAACAGGGGCTGCTGTAGAGGAAATTATAGTGTCATCAGCATAAAGATTGAATGTAACATTTTGCAAATTTCTCCCAAAGCCATTAACAAGAATGATAACAGGATGGGACCCAAAACAGAATCTTGGGGGACACCCTTAATTTTCTCCACAAAATCCAATTTCAGACCTTCAACAAACCAAACTGTGATTGTGTGAGATATAATTCCTGAACCATTGGACAGGAGAATCCACCACACCAGTGTCCCTGAGACTGCCTACAAGTAACTGATGGTCGACTGAATCAAACTCCTCTGAAAGATCCACAAAAAAAGGACAGGGTTGCTTTCCATCTAAGGTGGTGCTATAATAAAATTATGATTATAAATAAAATTATAATGTGCTACCTTGTCAGAGTTTCATTTAAATTGCGCCACACTGCAGTTGCTCCTTCAGCCACTTAAAACAAACTGAAGCAGTCACTGATTAAGAGCACTAATCATTGCCATTTCTGTTTGCAAAAGCTAAAAAAAGAAAGAAAAAATCCAGGTAACCAAATTTGCAACTGGATGTCCATCTAATGAATGCTTACAAATATCCAAGCATATTTGTGGTCAGCACTACAAAAGTTATTTTTTTTTGTACATATAGTTTTCAATATATTACAGTTGTTGTTGCACAGATAAAATAATTATATAATACAGTCTCAGCCTAGTTACAAGTTGACCGTGCTCTCGTTCACTACCATCCATGAGCATTTCTTGTGATGATCTGATTCACTTTTGCTGTTAAAAGAAAGAAATCATTTCTATGCTGTATGGGAAACCTTCATTCTTGGTGATGCCAAAAAAAAAATACATCGCTCTAGTTGCTATGTAAACAGTGATAACAAACACTCAGGAACATTTAACATGACATACATTTGTCTCTTGTAGGTTTAAAATTGAAAATGTACAAGATAAAAGTTTCAACTGACAAAATTTTGGAGGCCAGCAGAACAACAGGTATGTGCTGTACAGCTGGACAGCTACTGGCTACCTGATTCACCATAAGTACAGTTAATTGTCTTTGAAATAGTTGCTTACTTGTTTTCATATATAAAGTATTACATATGATTAATGGTAGCTTTATAATACCTCCCTGCACTCCCACCACATCCATCAGCTACCCCTCTACCTGTCAAAGCTCTACTGAAGCTCCAGAAATCATAAAAATGTATTTGAGCCAGCCCTAAACTGATACAGATTTGTGTTCACCCACAGTGAAAATACTCTCAACCAGCATGAGTCCAAGTATGATGTATTGTAGCAGGTATTATTGTGGTGGAAATCACAGTTTATGTATCAAAGAGCTGCTGTTTCTCCAGTTCATTGGTCCCTCATATGGACTGACTTAAATAATAAATATGGCTCTACAGGGGTCTTGACCCGGATGTATTAAATATGCATAACCACTACAGTGGAGAGAAGTGCTGAGAATCACACATTTGTACTTATTCAGATACATATTAAATAAACTAACCCTTTTCTTTCAGTATTTAACTCTTAAACATTGTTCAGATCTGAGTGCATCTGTCTGTTGAATATGTGCTGACGTATTAACTTTACTTTTTTTAACTCTAAGTATTGATCACTGTTTCTGTGCCCACCTTTCTTAAGTCTGTCAACCCCTAAAGAACTACCCTTCTTCCTTTCCCACCTCCCTTCTTTTCCCCTTTCTCCAACTCTGGTATTTCCCAGTAAAGCCCCCCCTTCCTCACTCCACCTCTGTCATCCCCCTCCTCCTTCCCTTTTCCTCTCCCCCGTCCTCCCCTCAGATGGATTCTTCAGTCAGTCGTGTGGAACCGGTGCGGCTGCCGGAGAGGAACACACAGAGGCGGTGAGGCTGTTGTGAGCAGACGCTGGGTCAGTTGCTTCAGACAATCACAGGGAAGAGAGAGAGAAAGACACAGGAAAAGAGGCACTCGCAAAGAGAGACACAGAGCACCACACAGAAAGAAAGGGAGGGAGGTAAATATGTGACAGGATGTGGTTTCCCCTAAGCTTGCAGAACATACTTTGAGTATGACCTAAACACACCCAGCGTACAAGTGTGTTTGAGCTCCGTTAGGTGAAGGGGAAAAGCGAAGCAAACCGCTGGAGCTGCTGCTGCTGAGCTGACAGACTTGATTCTCTGCTGCCCGCCTGCTGGAGGATTGTGTTTCCTTGCTCCTCGGCAATCTCAATCAGCTCATTGGACAGGATCTGCGCCGGTCCTCCATCCTCTCTTTCTACCTTTAAGTGGAATGCGATTTTCGACAGGAAGCCCTGGTCCAGTAGTTGGGTTTACCTCCATGCAGTGAACTTTTCGAATAAATTGCAAAACAGGTAAGCTTGCTTCCTGCGTTTAAAGGAGCCTCTCAGCATGTGTGTGTGTGTGTTCGTTTGAAGTTCATTCATGCCTGCTTCCTGAGATAGAAGATACGGTTAACTTGGCCTACATGGTGGTAAGTGTTTACCGAAGAGAGTTGATTTGTTAGATGATGAACGTGAGTCATACGGTTGCTGTTTAAGGGTGGCACGTTCAATGGCAAGCTTCAAATCCACAGAAACCACACACGCTCACATGGCTCACAAACACATCGGGCATTCAACAGTTCTGGTTGGTTTGAAGTGTGAGACATGACAGAGTGGAGCTGAGATGACCAATTATTCCTAACTGGATCCAATCACAAAGCAATCCCCTCACCAGTGAGACAAGGTGAGTTGCGAGGTGTAGGTGTATAAATGAAGAGTAGACTTCCCTGGTTGTCATACAGATGCCTGTCTGTGAATGTTTACACCACGTTCTCGAGACACAAGTTCACCCGAGTGTGTGCGCTTGAATGAGGGGAGGAATTTTAAAGGGAAAACAAGTTGAGGGATAATAGGAGGTGAAGGAGGAGTGGCAAGGGAGGGCGTGGGATGTCAGGGAGAAGGAAGACGAGGGCATGAGAGAGAGAGGAAAAGCCAAAGGGGAAGAGGAGAAAATTGGTGTGTGAGAGAGTGAGGCAGAGAAAGTAAGTGAGAGAGCTCAATCTCGCTGAACTGCCGGTAATTAGTTCCAGCTGGGGAGATGTGGAGCACCGCGCTGAGTTAACTCTGCAGCGTTGGAAGGTCAGGAGTCCTCTCTGGCTCACATGAACACACACACATCTGTAGTTTGAACCTTGTGAAAACTTTAAGAAGTCTTGTCACACTTGTTCATTGAACATGGCGGCAGCACCTCCTGTCAAGTATCAAATGAAATGTTCAATTCTAGCGCCTGTCTCTTTAAGCCTCCCCTCATGGAAGGCTGGCTTTTTCTCTGATTGGTGGGCTGATTAACCTAACACAGTGAAGGGGAAAGCAAATTAGCCATCAGTGAAGCTAATGGGCTAATTACACTGTTCCTGTCTTAGGTGAGGGCTAGACTTTAACCTGGGCTGTGTTCCAAATGGCACACTTGTGCACTTACTCTTTTGAGGGCATAAATGCATTTACACTGACACTGGTTCTGCCATCGAGCTCTCATCTAGGGCTTTTCGGCCAAAGCAGTTCCAGTGTTAGTTCGGTGCTTGTGCCAGACTTAGCAGCAGTTTTTTGCTTTTTGATCTCCAGCTGCGAGGAAGGCACCAACTCAGTGACAGGAAAACTGGTGCTACGCTGGCACCAAAACCTTCCTGGGCCAGATGCATGAACCCCCACGTCATGGCAGGAACCATGACCATTGTATCCAACCAAAACTATTCAACTGCCATATTGAAACAGCATCATTGGGAAAAACAGGATGCATTTTTACCGATTTAACCATGCAACTGAAAATACATTTACTTTAAGGCCAACATGACTCTAAAAAGACTTACTTTTGTCCTGAAACGTAAACACCATCCACAATGATAGCAGAAACTTGCATGAAGTCAAATCTGGACTCCAAACAACATTTTTAGGGCCATGATCAACATTTGTACATACCAAAATTTGATTTCCATTATTCATGTTTCCATTGCCATTTTTTTTTGCAAAAGAGAAGTGAAATTCAGAATTTCGAATACAGAAACCGCTGCTGGGGGTCAGTGTTTCCACTGAACCGTGTTATTTTTAAGAGCATAACTCTCTTCATTCTTTCTCATATCTCTGTAACTCTCCATCTCATAATTATTGCGAATGCAGCTACTGCTGTTTCAAAAACAGTCAACAAAAGATGAATGCAGCATTCAAGTTGATTATTCCGAGGCAAAGCTTTTAAGTAGTGTTTTAGTGCAACTACATCACATTAATTAGGTCAAAAACAGCTGGAAACTAGATTTCAATTACTTTAGATTGACTGAATATGTTGCATCAAGTACTGCAGAAGATCTGCAAATGCAAGAAAAGGTGTTTCTATTTCACTTTTGCGTTAAACTGGATTATCAACATGACTGTGATCCACTTCATGCAAGCGTAAAAAGGTTTTTATGACATTTGGCAGTTTCTTCAAATTAGAGGTGTTTCCTTCAGAACTTTTTTTTGAGATATTTAGGTTTTGCACAAATGTAATGGGGTAATGGAGACATAACTGCTGTTGTTTTTTGGAGGGATTTTACAGGTTTCTGCTTCCAATTTGGCAACATAATAAATGACCAGGCTTCTGGCTCTCCAGTTGGTGGAAAAGCAAACCTGATCCTCTAGAACCTGACTCTGATTCTAGCACTGGCCTAGGACCAGCACCTATTTTAAGTTGGTCAAAAAGCCCTAGTCAGAAAATTGGGAGTGGATCTCAGGACACCTCATGCCCTCAACATTGGGTATCCTGTTGATGTTGTGGCAGTAGTGATACATTTGTCTCATTTTCATTAAAATAGAGGATGGTGGGTTGTCTTTGGCCCTGATTATGGTTCAACTTGAATCTCTAATAAAAGGGGGAGAAATTAGACATGTGACAAGGAAAACTTGTACTCAGGAAAGTATGGCATTTAAAACTTCACAAAAGCACTAGTGCCATGTAAGACAGTCATGTGACCTCTTAAATCCAGGTGGCACCTGCCGTCGTCTATTTACCCTGCAACTGAGTGTCACTCTTTTTTATCTATGTGACCACATCCTAAAACACCTTCACATCAGCCTCTAGGTCTCATTTCTTGTGTGTTTGTCTAAACCTGTTACATTTAAGTATAAGTTTCAAGTAATTTCTTTGACACAAGGAGACATGTATTGCACCTTACGCATTAATTATAGTCAACATTTTGCCTCATATAGCCCCCATAGAGTCAAAATGAGAAAATGAGACAGTTCAATGCACGCTAAACTGACTCCAAAGGTTAAAATTTGAGACCTTTGCCCCCATCATCATGAAGCTAGCTTTCCATTCATATTGTTAGAGCTTGAGGCCTCTGCTGAATCAGTTCAAATGCTCAGCTACACCTGCATCTGTTTTAATACTGTATTCACATTTAGCTTGAAATGCATTATGCTTGAAGTTCTTGTAGTTATAGATGAAGAGGTGTCCTTACATGAGTCCAACCAAGGAAACTACCTACTGTTAAACTGTAGATAAGTTAGTCACATGCTAGCTGACAGTGTAATTGGCTCAGTGTTTTATGTTTTTGTCTTTTAAATGTAAAGGAAGAAAAGGTAGTTCGCATCCCAGGTAGTTTGAGAAAAGATTTTCTGTGCTTACTTTTCTGAGGTGTTAACTGTTGGCTTGGTAGCTACACACAACATTATGTGTCCTCTTGAAGATATACATACATACATATATATATATATATATATATATATATCTATATATATATCTATCTATCTATCTATCTATCTATCTATCTATCTATCTATCTATCTATCTATCTATCTATCT
>JAOWBL010040270.1:0-26836 GCA_028564865.1 Zenarchopterus dispar | reverse complement strand
AGGCATCTGGTGAGGATGCCTCCTGGACGCCTCCCTGGTGAGGTTTTCCGGGCATGTCCCACTGGGAGGAGACCCCATGGAAGACCCAGGACACGTTGGAGAGACTATGTCTCTCGGCTGACCTGGGAAACGCCTTGGGATCCCCCCAGATGAGCTGGACGAAGTGGCTGGGGAGAGGGAAGTCTGGGTCTCCCTGCTCAGGCTACTGCCCCTGCGACCCGAACACGGATAAGCGGAGGAAGATGGATGGATGGATGGATGGAAGTGTGGCCAAACTGAAAATTTTACAATCATTGTATCTAGAATATTTCCTTAACTCTCAAAACAATTGTTAGCAAAAGAAAAGAAAATCTAGTTAAAACAATTCCATAAGCAAAACAGAGCACACAAACATTCATATTGCACAGAACACACACACACACACACACACATATATATATATATATTGTTTTCGTCTTCTGTCTTTCCTTTCAATAATAAAAGCACTCAATTTGGAGACAAGATGACACAATTTGACTGTTTTTCCACTTATGTAACTTTACATGGGTAGTGTCTCATGTTTCAGTACAGAAATGTCGTTTCATACACATTCTGTTGTTGAAATCAGAAGGGATTAGTTCCAGTGCTTTGTTTTTTATTTGTTAATTTATTGATTGCTTATTTTTTCCTTTAAGCATTGAAAAACCAGTTTGGCACACCTATCTTAGCCAAACGCTGAATGGAGAGTTCATCTGTCTAAATCCTCATAAAGACCTCTGTAGACTTTGTGTTTGGAGAAATCTTTCTCTCTACTTTAGTACAGTTGTAGTCCAGGAGTGGAATATTTCTGAAGATCTTTGCTATCTTGTTGTCATCAACTGTCTAATCTGAAATTCATTTCATAAGAACAAATGTGTATGCGGAAGTAGCGGAAGTTTTCAGATTTGAAAAAATACAAAAAAGAAAGGTAGGAAAGAAAGTGGGACTTTTTTAGTCAGGTATTGCTACTCAGAACTTATTTCAGTGTAAAGAACAACCACAGTCCAACAGTGGCAGGATTTCTTTGTTTTTCATTCTTTTATTAAAGCAAAGACCTCTTCAGCATTTTGAATATTGCCTCTGTATAACCAGTTATTCTCATCTGGGTTCCTTTCTAAGAGAATCTGCACCAAAATCCGCTCAGTCTCTGCCTGTACTCCTCTAAATAACATGACATTTGGCCTGGTTCTTTTTGTGTAAGCTTTCTAAAAAACACACAACCAAATGGGAATAATCACACACCAAGGAACAAGCTTAAGGCGAAAGTACATTTAATGACTGTTCAGCTGATTGTTAAAATGACTTTGGAATGACGACCGGACCGGGCTGGGCCAAGTATGCTCCAGCTGGTGTTGACAACGGAGGCATTAGAAGGAAAAAGATTTGTTGCTTAAAGAATCCTGAATCCATGAGAGTATTACAGATGAAAAAATATGGTGACCATCACAAAGCATTTACATCTGATTCTACACATAAAGTATTTTTTTGATTATCATTATTCCTATGAAGCAGTGAAATTGTTTCTGTCTGAAGTTATTTCAATACTGACATGGTTTAATCTGAACACACTGCTGTAGGCATTTCCCAGCTCACTGCTGAGTAGTGGGACATGTCTTTGTTTACACTCAGATAAAAACCTAATGTGTGTGTTGTGCAGAGCTTTTAATCTTTAGATCCAGGCCCTGTTAGTTGTTCTCATAAAGATTTTTTTAAGCATGTGTAATGTTTACAGCAGTCACAGGATTTGTGGGTGGTCTTCCTCCAGAACTTATGGTCATCTGTGATCAGTCACTCTGTGTGTTGTTTTCAGTGTATTTACTCTGTCATAAGGTGCGTGCTCCTTCCTGACTGTCAGAGACCGAAATCTATGCAAGCTGGTGGAAAAAGTCTTTGTGTGGTCTGTCCAAACTTTGTTGCTCCAGCCAATCTTCAGGTGCATCTCAAGGTTTAGCTATATACATGTATGTATGTATGTATGTATGTATGTATGTATGTATGTATGTATGTATGTATATGTCTGTGTGTGTATTTACTTCCCATAATACTGAAATTTGTTATAATTAAAGTCACTGTATGTAACAAAACCTCTGATTACCTAGAGGCTCATAGCTATATTGTGTTGACAAAAGAGCTAGTAGCTGGGTTTCCATTCTAAATTTGCTCTAAACCCTAATATCAAAAAAGAGAACCTGCAATACAAATGGATCTAATTTGAAAAACCTTATAATTTATCAAGGATAAACGATAGTTTTTGTTTAGTTGAGATTTTCAAGGTTGAGATTTTCTTTTACATAGTTTTGAAGAGAGTCTCTCAGGACAAGATACGGACAGTTATGGAGAGAGAGCTAGGAGGGTTACGCTCATACAGAGAAAAACACTGTTCAATGGAAACTCCAGCACCCAACAGCACTACCTTTATCACAAATTCAGAGTTTTGCTGTTCTTTTACAAAAAAAAAAAAGTACAATGGAAATGTGACCATCATGTGACAATACGTGTGCTAATGAGTGGGGGTGGTCCAGCTCATCTTGTAATTCTACTTTGTCCCACTAAAGAAGGACTTTGTGTCTTCTGCCCGAACTGACAAATGACAGTGATTTTCTCTCAACTGTCATCTCATCAAGTGCTTAGTTTTGTTAGTGCCTGAAACCTAATTATTTACATGTACTGATACTTTTGTTCTGTTTTGAAATTGATTATTCCCATACTACTTGGTTAGCTTAACTTTTGTTTTATTCTGTATAGTTTTTCTGCAATTTGTTACATTCATTTCATTAGCATTGCTCTCTGAAGTGTTTCACATCTGATCATAGATATATTCCAAGATTTGTGGCTCTTTCTTTTAGTGTATATAAAAGTCCAAATACAAGCAAAGATCATTGAAGCCTGGACCATGCAATGCTAATTCTGTCTTGCACAATCATTAGTGGTGAAAGGGGGTACTGTTATGTTCCTGTGCTTTGGGTTACTAAGTCGACCCTGAACGCATCCTTGTGTTGGCTCTCTGATGATTAACCTTCTTCACCTGTGCTCTGCTATACTTAAGCTGGAAATTTGGATCTTCTCAGTGCCAGATTGTCAGTGTTTTTACCTGTTTGTGTCTAGCCATTTATCCCTGTGGTTTCTCCTCAAGTTCTGTGTATGACCTTCCCCTGAGCCTGACTATAAATCTGCCATCTTCCACTTGGGAATTGCTCGATTGGCTTCTTGTGCTACTTCTGGTGTCAAATGGGATTTGGAGTGGATTACGAGAAAGGATTCTGGATGTTGGATTCTTATATTTCTTCTGGCTCTGGACTTGGACTGCTTTGACTAACGGCCATCATCAACCAGTCTGAGATCTGAAATAAACTCTCTTACCTTCAAAATGTGAGTCTTCTCTTGGTTCAATCAGAAAAAAAACATTACAGGGTACTGTTGGGGACAGCAAGTCTGTTGGGGGACGCTCAGTTCATGTAATTTATATTTCTGTGGAAGACGTTCACACACAAAGAGGCAGCAAGCTGCCATTCTTGCTGTTATCTGTTATCCGTTTGACATAGTAAGGTTCAAAGCTATGTGAGTACGAGGTGCAGGTCTCAAAACTTGCAATTTCTCTTTCTGGATTATAGAGTATTGCTTTTAAATAAATTACAAAATCTGGATTGATCAGAATGGTTTGATACATTGTATGTAAAGGATAATAAGGGAAGGGGTAAAAAGTAGCACAAGGTAATAGTAGATTACAGTATGAAAAGGAAAAACAAAGATATCACTGATTTTTTTTCCTTCAATCCACCTGAGGGTTTGAACATTGTAGCATGAGGCTGCCAGGGAAAAGAGTCAATCTGGGAATGACAAACAATGGAAGCAGTGCAACTGATAATCCCAGCTGTGTCTGAAACTTTTCCTGCCAAGTCAGAAATGAGGTGGGAGTTCATGTTTATCCCTAATGCTCTTTTGTTGTGACTCTGCACAAAATCAATTTATCAAGGTCTCACTGAGTGTAGTCTCTCTGGTCACTTTGGTTCTCAGAATGTTTAACATGCTATCCTTTACTCTGCAGCAGTGGCTGTTCAAAGAATGAATCCATCTCACAGTATAGGTTTCTCCAGTAAAAGTATGCATAAAAAGCATGATGGCAGTTTTGGAACATTAAGTTGTGAGTTCAGTCAAGCAACCATAAATCTGATTCACTGAGGTGGTGTACAGCCCTTACAGCTTTACTCATAAATGCTTACAACTCTTGTTGCCAATCAAACACATTTTTAAGACAAAAACTTACGTTTTCAACATTTCCTGTAAAGGACATCAGCACCTCAAATCATTCCACACATGTTCAAGCCAGAATTAGATCCAGAAAAAGAACATAAACAGCACAATGCACTGTGACAAGAAAGATTACAGATGGACATTTTTGTTTGCTAAATACTATTCTAATTACTTGCTACTGTGTAACAGAGATTATGTTGTCTTTCAGTCACTCACTGTCTTTTATTTCTCTCTTAACAACAGTCTGGATATATTTTACTGGTTGGTACCATGATTTGGTAAAACTGTTTTCAGTGAGATATATATATGGATTTTGATTTTGCAGAAGACAGTTTTCTTCAGGTGTGTGGGTATGTGAAAGTTAGTGTCCTTTTGCCAATTTAACATATTTTATTAAGTGAATTCCAGATTCTGTCAGAGAGGACTAAAATCACTGATGTGAAAAATGAAAGGACAGATAGACAAGATAGTGATAGCTGCAGGGTGTGTAGTGTGTTGATTGCTGTATATATGGACACACACATATACGTGTGTGTATAGAATTTATACTTTTTTCTCTATTCACCTGTGTTAATAATTGTAGATGGAGGAAATGAGACACAGAGTGACTCAGCAAACATCTGAAGCCAAGAAACAGAAAAGGACATGGTGCTCAGTATATTACCATATTAGGAAATTCTGCCCTGTGTGATGTCATAGAAACGACATAAGAAAAAGAAAAACTCTTCAGAAAGAAGCATCCTTAAAACCAATTATCTTGTGGATAGGAATCTTAAAACATGAGGTTTTTTTTTTTTTTTGTCTCTAATCTAAGATGATAATCAATATAAAACTGTAAATAAGTCAGAAAAGCATAAAATGACCAGTTTAAAGATTGTATTGGGGAATTCCCCTTGCCTTTAATGAGGCTTTATTATTATTATTTTTAACAACAACCCTTAATCTGACACCAGACTTATTAACACTTAACATTATCAATACTATTTTTGCTTCATGTTTTTTCTTACCTGAGTCTATTCCCACCCTTTTCCGCTATTCACCACCAACTTTGGCACTCATAGAAATCTGGCTCATTTCCATCACTTCACCTGCCACTTTTGGTTAAGTTCTTTCTTCTTTCTCTTAGTATCTGTGTCTGTATCTACAACACAGACTGTGAACCAGCACAGTCTGTGTTGGTGTGCTGCAGTGAAACTTATGCCTCCCCATGGCTATAAAACTCCAGTCTCATGAGAAAAGAAGTAATCTCCAAATGCTGTTCTTTGTTTCAACATGTCCAATGTGCAATTAAGCTAGATCATTTGTTCTTGTTATGTGGGTGGTAAGTAGGTGTGCCGTTAAGCTTATTGCAGATGTTGGTGCTCACAGGTAGAGGGTAAGATGGGGTCTCTTGGCATGGGGGTCAAAAATGGGGTGTTGATCACCTTTATAAAATGAATACAAAGGGTTCCTGCATCTTCTATATCCATATATGAGAGAGAGGGCTTTTGCACTGCTAAAGAGTGTGAACCCTAAGTATCCAATTTCAGCATGTTCTCACCATCCTCGGTCTGTCAGCACGTTCATTTCCCAGCCTGTCTTGCCTTTCATTCTCAGTGGTCTCTGTTGGCCTTTAGGCCTAGTCTCTGTCACATATGAGGGAATGACTATGTCACCAAGAAGCTCTATCATGAGGGATATTACACTTTTCTCACCCTAACAAAGGCTGGTGCAGTCAAAAAACTACCGTGGCTATTGGGTTTCCATGTAACCTAGGCCTTTATCAGGACTGCTAAGAGGGAGCCACTAAACAATGACATTATCACAGCATGTCTGGTTATACAGCAAGGGGGTAAAGAGGAGGTCAGACCTCAAGCAAGTTCTGAACTAGTGTCTGACACTGGCAAATTCTTGTTTATTGTAGTTATTGTAATGCTGCTGGGTGTAGCTTAAAGCCACACCAGCCACATAACTTTCATAGCAAGAATGTTGTATATAAAGCTCACAATGTAACATATATGTAGTATATCAAGTGGATATAATATAATGAGTAATTATGACATTGTAATTAAATTAAAAATATGAAACTACAACCAACAACTATTTTCTGAACAGAGCATATAGCCAGCTAGGCTCAATCCAAAGATGAATGCAAGTCTGTTTATCAGTTTACTTCGAAAGCATATCACATGCAGTTGAAGTGTGAAAGCTATATATTATTTTTCAGCTTTCTTCCCTTCAGTGTCACTGGCTATATCTGCACCACACAGAGCTAAAAACTACATCAGTCCTTTAGACAGTGGTATGGCTAAGGCAGTTTCTCCTACAGCTGCATATATCCAGGCTCCTATAACTGCGACACATATGAAGCTACTATATCATGTTTCTACAGTGAAGTGGTAACTACTTCGAAAGAGTTTTGAGTGAGACTGGCTTTTGACTTGTGGGCTTATAACTCCAAGCATTTCTTTTTTTCTATTGAGCTCAGAAGGATGCAGCATCAAATCCCCCCAAAATTGAAATCTTTGTTTATCACACCACAAGATACATTTCAATTTCATAAATAAGTCGAGTCATCTCTTTTGGGACATTAAAAGATGTCCCAATGCTTTCTCTCAAAAGAACTGTGTCTAAGAGAACATGACCTATATCAGCTCTGTCCTTTAACCCATTCATGGCACCACAGGTCTTTTTAGGCTTCTGGTTATTATTATCAATGTGCTGGCTCTACACTAACTATTCTCTAAGCATATTTTATTAATTTCTTATTGATTATCTACAACACAAGCATTAAGTCTGCAGCACTGGTGGCATTTAAAGACAAACCATTGTCATGGTTCAGTGAGAAGAAACATAGCAGCACCCCTGCAGAGACTGAGTAGCCCTGCAAGACGACCACACTGTCTGTGTTTCTGCAGTAAAATGTCAGGCAGCATATATAATTGCATGTCTGTCTACTGCTTGACAGATCATTAGTGTCTTTATATGTCTATAATAATAGGCTATTTGTTACCATTAGGTCGGTAGGTAGATGACGTGAAATGTTCCCTGGAATGCTGTTAAGTGGGACCAGAAACATTTTGAAAGGCAAAAAAACCTTGAACAGAGCATGATTAGCTGTATCTTTGAGTCTTGCATGCTTTGCCTTTGTTTAGTGCAGTCATTTTGGATGGAACAGTGTCAGTATTTTCTGGCCATAAAAGACATGTCAGTGGTTTGTGGTAAAAGGTGCAGAATGAGGTTAAATATCTTTAGCAGGTTCATCGAGTCACATGGAAGGAGATAAAGTTTTAAGAGCTCTGTGAAGATTGGGACAATATTTGACATTACCTTTTGCTTTTCTGGGGTAATAGTGACAACAACTATAAAACAATCTCTGAAATAAATTTTGAGTAGTTTCATCAGCTGTGTGTCGTGATATGCCTTTCCAATAACAGCTAATTATTTTAAGAAGTGGGTCAAGTAGAGGTTGTTGAAATTTTTTGGCATTTTGTTTATCTTTAAAAAGGCTATATTTTATTCCAAATTTAAAAAAAAAAAAAAAGGTATGTCAGCCAATTAAGACAAATCTCGGGACGTGAGTATCCAAGTCAGTCATAACTAGCAAAGATTTTGTGGTATCACCCCTGTGTCTTACTAATAAGGCTGCAACATGACTGTACCATTTCCCAATAGTGTGGCTTACCTTCCAGAGGTAACTTTTTCTACATATAAAAAGCCACATTTACAAACTGTGCAGAAGTTGAAGGATTTACAAAGCACTCGACTTACACAAAGACAAAAGATAACATTCTCTCTGTTTTGAGGTTTTAGGCAAGCATCTTGGTTAGGCCAGATAAACATTATGGTTGGCGGAAGGTTTTTTCTGTCTTTTAAACCAGACCAGGATCTTTTCAAAATGTTCAGTGCTGTGACTGAAGCTGTCATGGTTTATGGTTTCTCTTGTTCTGGGTTTTCTTGTGTTCTTTTCTGTGAAGCCTCTGTTCTGTGTTTGTTGATTTTACTTCTGGGGCCTGTCTGAGAAAGCAAGTTTAGTAAGAACGTTGAGTAAGTTAAACATTAAATGAGGGAACTTCTGGGTTTTCCATTTCAGAAAGGGTGGTAGCTCAAACCTGAGAAAGAGGAGTGACTCAAAGTCTGTTTCTGAAATAGAGGTAATTTGGTACGGTAACTTACCCCATTAACATAACCACATCAAACCTCAGGTTTCTAAATGTTTCCCATTCCATTTCTAAAGTCAAAATGCTGTTTCACTTCTTATTCTCATGTTGCACACATTTTACAGTAAATTTTTGTCTATGGAGCCCGGCCCAGATCCACAGCCCATATATGTGGGTTGAAGAGTAGAGTCTCATCTAAGATTGTCTATTTTATTGATTTCTTGAAGTGAACTGGCCAGCTTCCTGGCTGAGTCCTTGATAGTGGGAATAACTTTTTTCTTTCTTTGTTTCGTTTGATTTTGATTAGCCAAATATCTAGCTTATTTATTGTCACTGGGAATGTTTTCTTGTCAGAATCTCCAAATTAGGAACTGATTTTTTTTCCTTATTAATTTAACTTGATGTTTTCATACCATAATTCCTTCTGTTGGGTTACTTGCATTCAATGATTCAAGTGTTTGTCTTTTATTCTAGTTTAAGTTTCTCTTCTTTTTCTTTTTATAAACAAACTATGATATGATTTTACCTCGTAGTACTGCCTTACCTGTTTTCCATAGTGCTGTGGATGATAACTCTGGGGAATCATTTATTCCTAGGAAGGATACTCACTTTTTTTCAAAATAACTGAACTTGACACAGTACTTGATACTGTTAAGAGCTGTAATAGTTTCAGAAATCAAGTTGTTGTAACTTTATTTTCACTTCTTTGATAATGAATATGGTGTTCAAAATATATTTATTAATTATCCTAAAACCTGAACTTTTGTAAACACAAATGGCTTCTTATTGTCTTATTCCCTTCATTTGAATACATCTCTCAGCTGCTATCATCTGTTGCACTCCTGCTTACCTCCAGAAATCACTTGCTGGCTAATTTCCCAAAGAAACTGCATCAGTTTTGTGAATGAAGTAATCTAGGTATGTTAGGACAGTGGCATGGGTTATATTGGCATTAAAAAACAATTTTTAAAAATCATGTGTTTTAACATTGTAAAAGATCACAAATAAAATATATTTGTAATCAAACTGTGCAGACATATGGGACTAATTGTGTTTAAAAAGGTTAATCACCTATTTTTCTGTATGCATTTTTTTTTACATCAATAAGCAAAGCCTTCTCTATCATTTTGTTTGATTTCTTCAGGTTACTAACTTTTTTACTGTTGTTCTAATAGACTGCATATAACACATATATCTCAAGTACAGACTTGTAGGTGAAACATCTTGCCGAAAACACTTAAGCACCTAAACTTTCTCAAGAAATAATTTGCTGTGTCAGTCTTGTAAAAAGATTCAGTGTTGTATTTCAAGTCCATTCTTTTCTCCAAGCAGATATCAAGGTATCTATTGTCCTGCACATACTCTCTCAGAATGTTAATAGTATTTGGTTTGTTCCTAGTTCTCCTGAATTCCACAATCATCTCATTTATCTTGTTGGTTGTCAGGTTAAGGTGAGTATTTCTACACCATTCCACCAAGTGGCCCACTACTTCTTTGTTCTCCATTTGCACCATCTACTGACATTTCAGTTTATTTCTAGTTACAACACACAACAAAAGTCATATGAAGACATTTGACAGAGAAAGTTAGTGACTTCATTAGAGTTCATTTCAATTTGCCACATATAATGCCATCCATTTATTCCAGTTCATAGAAAATAGCCCAGAAGCAAAAGCAAATGATTTCTTTGACTCCTGATTTGAATTCAGTCTTTTGCCCTAAGAATTAATTGCATTGCAAGAGACAGTGTTAAAAAAAAGAACTGCCTTTTAACAGGAAGACACTTCAAGCAGAACCAGACTCAGAAAGGGTGAACATCTACAACAACCAGTTAGCCGATAAGAGCAGGTTCAGCACATCACAACTAAAAAGCCCAGACATGATTGGCCGCTTCTAATTTCTTCTCTGGTCTTCTCTAACATCACTTATTTTTGGATTACTTATTTTTTGCTCTTTGAGTTTTATTTTTGAGCCCTGTCATATTTAGCAACATAGAAACAAAATCTAGAAATTACTAAACAATTGTCCAAAGAAACTGTTGCATCTAAACCTCATTAACAAATACATACACACCCTCTTCTATGTACATGTGCAACCATAGTGTTCCCAAGAACTCCTCTTTAAACTTTAAACTCTTTATATAAGGAAACTTTAGTTGGTAGCATTGTAGTGTTGCTTTTAACAGCTGTGTAAAAGCCATCCAGCTACACTGAAAATATTGTTCAAGAATGTTTTAAGGAAGATGACAAAAGACTTAAGTGTTGACTTGACCCCCACATTTCCCAGATATCGGTCTGATTGAGTATCTGCGGGATGTGCTGGAAAAACAAGTTCTATCTACTGAGTCGCTGCCTCTCAATTTACAGGACTTAAAGGATCTGTGTGTCATGTTTCAACTCCAGAAAGCCTTCAGAGATACTATGGGGTATGGCCTGGAGAGGTCACAGCTGTTTTGGCAGGGACATTCATCAGATGGTTTCACTAGCTCCTGAGTAGTGTAGGTGGCCATTGAACCTTGTTTTGGCTCAATCCAGCAGACGCCATGGTATTAGTGTTATTCCTCAGAAGAAGATAGTCTCCAAGAAATCCACTTTTAACTCTTGATCCCATGTGGCCTTCATGGTGTCTTTAAACAAGGTTAATACAACCTCTGTAGGACAACATATGAGACACTGCAATGTATCGTTACTTACTGAAAGGTTATGTAGAGAAGAAGACTAAACAAGTATGGCTGATTTGAAGGGTTTCCAGGAGAAAACTTTGAGGAAGCTGTACATTTGATCTTAATGGTTATCACCAAAATTATGAAAAAGCAAATGAACCATATCAGCACTAACACTTGTACCAGCTGTCAAACACGGTAATGGAAGGGTGATGATTTAGGCTTGTTTCACAGCTGTAGAATCTGAAAGCGTTAATGTCATTGGAACAGGATGATACAACCTTAAAATGGTGTACTTTCTTTTTCAAAGTTATTATTATTGTTATTTACTAATTTTCAGTTAAAGAATTTTCTTTTTAAAATGTACATTCTCACAGCATTTCATGAAACTGTAATGACAGATTAATTCTTTGTAACATTAGTCAGAACAGCCAGTGGTTTGGCTCTTTTAGTGTATATGTTGTTATTAAGCTCCCTTGGCAACAAAACATTCCCCTCTCTTTATTTTTAACAGTATTGACAATTAAGAGGATGAAAAAAGAGAGCAAGCTCTGTTTAGAAGTGTGTCCTCAGTGTCTTTTCAGCAGCTATACACCCGTGCCAGACAGAAGAGGTAGAGCATGACAGGGAAGAATCAGCCAACGTGGATTGGATATTACTCATCAACCACAGGTATTTCTATTAATATTCTCCAACGATAATGCTCTCAGCCGAGAGCAGTTGAACAGTGGAGACATGTCAGCCATTGTTTGGTTTGTCTCTGAGTTGGTTTTAGGGTATGCAGGGGCACCAGGGGCACCTGCAGGCATGATATGGAATTGCCTGACACCGATTTAGGGGGTCAATTACACTTTAATATATAGGACCACCAATGAAGCCAAACAATGCAGATTAATAAGTGCATTGTCAGACTGGGCCAAGATTGAACTGACAAAACAACTGACTGAACCTTCAAAAAAAAAAAAAAAAAAAAAAAAAAAAAAGAACAATAATCCAATGTATGAAGCTTTTTAAATCTTAGAGGAATATATTACATATCTGTCCTTTGAAAACAATTGTTAATATCTATTCTTAGATCAAATATTACTTTCTGAGTCTAAGTATTTCTTAATCTGCAATAAATGTGTCATTTACAAGCACTTAAAGGAGCTACAATCCACAATGTTTGTTGTGTTCAAAATTAGAAGGAAAACATGATGACTCAAATTCCATTCAGAGGCGCATGGCCGTGTCAAACTGATGTCAGATAATGAGAGAGTGTACACTGGTATGACAGCTGCTGCCTCAGGACCTGCGAGTTTCATAAGGCTGAGCACTGCAATGGGTGGAAGGATTATTGATGTTTGTGTAGCTAAGTATCAGCAACCTTTGGTCATTTGTATTCTTTGTCTGGCTTAGCTTAACTATAACTGTACAAACCCATAGAACCTTCACAAAAAAATTCATGATTTAACTGTCAGTTAAACTCAGTAGGTGTAAGAAGTTAATCTTGGGCGTTAGGACAACAATAATTGTATTTTAGTGAAGTTGTATAGTAGAAAAGGTAGACGTAGACTTAAATGTCTACTATTGAAAACTACCATCATGTATTAGGTTAAACGGACTTTTGAAGTTGAGATCAACCCTCAAAACATAAAATAAAAGCTCATAGGGTAAGTTTGTGTTTGGATATAGATATATATGAAGCAAAAGTCAAGCAGAAGACAACCCCACATGCCAGGCTTTAACCTATGTTATTAGCTAGTCAGCCTCATACCTCTACTATGCTAAGTGCAATGAAAAATGAAGCATACCAAAGCGTTTTATTTCACATTTTACATTTTATTTGGGGTTTATTAAAATCACACTATGAGAGTACAGGCCAGGTAGGAAAGTACAGAATTTCCTATCTGGCCTAAAATAAATCGACAAATTGTGAATTTTGCCCTACAATCATTTTTTTTTTGAGTAATGGTAACATTGAATTTTATTTTAAACTGCCTTCTCATTACAAGATTTTAAGCCTGATTTGGAAGCCACTGAGTTTGCAGAGACAAGACCCTTGATCAAAAACAAAATGACAAACATTGACTGCTTGCCAGTCAACCCTTTGTTGTCTTTCCTGAACTATGTTGGATGCTCCAAACAGGCCTGCTAGCATCATAGACTGTATAAGAAGAACTGGACAAATGTCACCCATTTGTTCTCTGAAGAATACTACTGAAGTCTCTTTATTATCTCACTGCAGGGCAAAAATTTGCAAATAGGCTGAGTGAGCAAATTTGGAAATCAGCTGGAACTTACCCAACTTAGTTCAGTTACCCCAAGTTAGTCATTTTAGTTTAGTTGACTTAGCTTATGTCAGCAGAACGTCATCCGAAACCAGTGCTGCCAGAGCTGGAATGAAGATTAGTGGTGCTCTGCTGGGACCTACACTAGACCTAATGCTTGCAGGCCCAGGCCAGTCACAGTCGCCTGTGGCCAAGCAAGCCTGATTACGGGTCCCAGCAGACTTCCAGTAGTTCTTGTTTCAGCTCTGGCAACACTCAAAGAAGCTAGGAGGAAAATAAATCCTCTTTGTTAAAATTATGAAAGATTAGATGCATGACTGCAAATTGTTCATTGTTGTTACTAAGATATCATAAATTGTAATAGCACACCCATGACATAGTCCCTGTTCTTCACCAACACAGCATGTGACATTTGTCAGTGGTCCCAAAACAAATGAATGTGTCCAAAAATTATTCTGTTGATTTACTCCTAATAGTCAAGAAATCTCCAAATCTTGACAATAATTTAGTAAGTCACAATAAACAGAAAAAAATAAAATTAGTATTCAGTAACCTTGTAAATCTTAGCATGGCTTTCTTTGGCCTTCAATTGTTTGAATATGAGCCTTTGCAGCAGTTGAGTGGAGTCAAATAGTTAGTCAAGACGGTTCCCCAGAAAGCAGAAGCTGCAATAGCAAACCTCTGGATCAGCTTTACTCTGAGTCTATGATACTCTTTTGCCTTACTCCTACTTTGTGAAAAAGACATGCCCGAACTTGGAATTTTATTTTATGTTATTTTTTTGCCTAACAAATACCCATATTGGTGGTGTGTGGTTTCTGGTTAGCTGTGGAAGAGATGTGTGGCAGTAGTTGAGGCAACGGAGCCAGGAGGGACTAATTATCACAACTGTGCTGGATTTGTAATTAGACTCTCAGTCTTGATGTGTAGTTGTGTGCTGGGACCATGATGTTCTCAGTGGTTGACAGCTACCAACTTCAGACAAATACTTCTTGAAAAAAAAACACATAAAATATGCTTAAAACCGAAATAGATTTTCTGTTTTTGTGTTTGTAGCTGTGGACTAGGGTAGCTAGAGAAATGCACAACTACATATAAGACTTTTTTTTTCTTTTGTCCTTATTACTCTTAATTTAAATGTATAACAGTATCTCATGCTACCCAAGCTGATAGCATGTTAGTGGGGCTGTCATTGATATTACACTGCAAAAATCAATTCTTAGTAAAGTTTTTTTTAAACAAAAAACAAAAAAAAACAAAAAAAAAAAAAAAAACTTTTTTTATGAAACTGAATCTTTTTCTCTAGTGGTTGGACTATTTTGCTAGTTTTGGTTCTAGTCAATTTTTTTTTCTTACCTGATTGGAGTTATATTTCTTAATATAAGAAATTCAAAAATATTTAGGAATAATAGGCTTATTTCTAAAGGTGCTGTGTTTACACTGTACTTTTTTTCTGCCTATGGAGTCAGAGCACACATCTTGTTGATCCAGGACTCTTCCAGATGCAACATATATGACAAATCCATACCAGTGTCCATAGACTCACTTGAATTCACACATAACCCATGTCTCTAGACACATGCCCTAGTAGGTTAGATTAAAAAGTTCAGCATCAGAACTGGCATGCTCCAGGCTTTCCCTCATATCATAAAAATTTCATTTTAAACTTGATGGATGCAAATATCAGAAATAGGAAATGACATCCAAGAATCTTTACTATTTAAATCAAATGGATTACATTTTTGACAAAACAGAATGTGGTAGTAGGCCCCGTGTGTCTGCCGATAGCCTATTGCGTTCGACCTGACCCTTTAAGAGGAGGGTTCCTCACCTGCATGAGCCCTTGACCACCTCTGACGTCACCCGCCGTGTAGAAGCAGGTAACACGAGCGCCAGAATTGGTCCCAAAACCGAGTCAGAACCACCTTTTTAACACCATTCTTCGTTGGCCTAAAACTTGGTCATTGTGCCCATGTTGCGTGATTCACCAACCGCTGGCGCGTGCACGAAGGGTTAACTCGGGATAACTCCCGACTCGTGCACGTTGCACTAATTCACACGCTCCGCTTGTGGCGTCCAGGGCTTTTTCTTGGGCACGAGGATCATCCTCAGCTCGTGCTGCGCACCATTCATAGGAACGTTCCGTGGTGCGGCGTCCAAAGCTAGCACCCTCAAGTGACGGGTGTTCTCAGTGCGTGCAGCGTTCCATTGGATTTTTGGTTTAGAGCGAACCTCCCCTTTCCGCCATCATTTATTCCCCTTCCGTCACCATTTATTCCCTTTTGCCTCACCTTTTTGTGCTTTCTCAATTGGGCGTTCCACTTAAAGGATTTATACCAAACTAAAATATTTCTTGTAGTTCATCCAAAGCTGCTGTGGTTATTGGTACTGTGGATAAAAGCAGTGACAATTTGGTAAATGTAACTACTCCCGTGATTGGGAGGCAGATATAGTTTTAAATGTGAGAAAATTTTATCAGATTGTCTTTAAAGAAATGATTTTGTATTTATCCATCAATTAGTAGATTAATAAAATTGTATGTTTTCCTTATTTCTTGTCTCTGTCACTTCAAACTTGCCTGTGTTGCTTCATTTTATTAAATTTAATTTAGGTCCCTTCGGGGTGGCGTTGTTGGATTAATTATTTCGTAATTTTATGAGTTTGACTGATAATTGTAATTGGTTCTTTTGTGCCATGACAAGATTGGCGTTGTTGACAGGATTCGAACCTGCGCAGGGGGACCCCAATGGATTCTACCACAAGAAGTTTCTCAAAAAATATGTGGACTCCTTTGTTTAGATGAGCCTCTTTAAACAATGACATGAGCTTAGGAATACTAATGACCCCAGTGGGAGTTCTACATTTGTTTGTATGGAGTCGAAGGAACCGCAGGGTTTGAGTCTGAGACGTGACTGATCCAAAAGTACACAAATCCATTCAAGGAGGCAGATTTGAGATTACTAATGTACAGTAACATTCACAGAAATTTGCTGTAAGAATACAAATATGTGTGTTTATGGTACAGTTAAAAATGTATTTTCCTTCAGCCTTTGAAAATACACAAAGAGAAAAGAAGCAGGTAAAGCACCGTAAAAGGCTGTAGTGGATGAGTGCGTGAGAGTTTGTATGAAAAGAGAAGGGAAAAGTTCATAGATACTGGGGATGGTCCAAATTATTACATGGCTATAGTTACAGTACGCCTTAGGCTGTTACTTGGCTGAATCCATATTGTTAGAGCTGTCAGTCAAGAAGAAAATGTGCATGCCAAGAGGCAGAGGGCAGGCCTTCAGAGGAAAGATGGATATTTTCTTGGCATCTGTCCCGACAGTGGCTTTAAACTGCTGTTTTCTCCCTCACCTGAGGACCAAGAGGATTAGGTCAGTGCCAAACTGGCTTTACATGATCTGTTTAGAAAATACTGCAAGATTAAAACTACACATTTATCTGAGGTTCAAATAGCCCAAAAGCCTTAAGAAGTATTTACATAATTCAGTTTTACCTGAGGTAAAATGTAAGATGTGCAGGTATACCAGCATTAATATGTATGAATAAAGGTAACAGTTAACAAAATAAACATTATAAATACACAGGAGACTTACGGCTTGTCAACACTACCCAAATGTACTTATGCAATGGAACCTGATAATTAACAAGCTATTATATTAACAAAAGTCATTTTGAAATGAAGTGTTTTCATGTTTAAGAAACCTTACTACAGATGTTTTGACATGCATAAGCTCTACCCAAGAGTTTCATGGAATATTCACTCTACTTTACCATGAAGGCACTACATCACAACTTGTTGATGCCTGTCTAATACTGACACTCTCTCCCAGTCTTTGTGGCAGTCCCTCCATATTTCTTCTGCCTGTAAAGCATGAGAGGCACGTACAACAAGTGCTGTTTGACAAGTGCAACTAGTTCAAGCTATTTGTCGCTCAGTGTGTTTTTACAAGATCACAAATCTCTCTTAAGCTCTCTTGTTTGAGTTTGTGTGTTTCTGTTTAACTTAAGAGTGCACCCATGGTGTACGTGTGCATGCTCACGTGCATGCACAGCTCAGTGAAGACAGCTCAGTGACTTTCTGATGAAACCTGTAAGTTTGATTAGCAAACTGCCAGTTTCCAACTCAGGGGCCGGTGGGTTCATAGGGTTTAAAATTCATAACCATGTTCATTTTGAGAGTACATTTTTATTATTTTTTTTTAAGACTTGAATTTCACTCCGTTTTAGTAACCTGATTTGATTTATTTTTAGCCCAGCTTTAGCTAAGTCATCATTGACATCACTCGTGATTTTTCTGACGAGTATTTGTGAAGCATCTTTTTTTGTCAAACTGTGTGGCGTCGTGTCATAAATGGGGGGAACAAGCAGACCTTGACACCAGTTGGAACACGCCCACTTGGTATCAGTCACCACAAGCTAACTTTTTTAGTCTGGCTTAGCTTATGGTAGCCCATCATTCTAAATAATATTACTTTATATCTATTCATTCTGTTCAAAACCACTGGGACCTGTGGTCACTTTTTCTTCTGCCTAAGCTGGTCACAACTGTCTGTGGGTCAGGTAAGTCTGCCGCTGCAAAAGCTGGTGAGTCTTGAGCCAAGTGACTGGGGATCCCAGTGGATGTCAGCTAAACCTTGTTTCAGCTCTGTCAGCACTTGTTTCACATGTCATTGGTATTAACCAACGACATGTGGTTAGTCAACTTGGAAGAATCCTGAAATGATCCGAGAAGAAAGTGGCTCAACCGGAGGACCCAGCTGCTGCAAGAGGTAGAAGCCAGAGGTCGAGACAGTCCAGCTGGTGTCCTCTGGTGAGCTCTGGCAAACAGCCTTCAGCTGGGGGTTGAAGACAGCTGCTTCAGGCTCCTTTACTTCACCACTCAACATTTCCAGGCCAAGCTAAAACCAATGAAATGTTCTCTTAGTACAGTAAAGAGCACAACAAGTTATAGTATCTTCACAGCATAAAAGTATTTTGGGTTTTATCCACAGTTCTGAAGTGCAGTCAAGATGGTGCTAAGCACCAAGTGGCTCAAGGGATGAGAGCTAGCCTTTAGGCTTGCCTGTCATCAATCAAAAGATTATGCCTTTATTTACCATTCCTGGGGATGGAGACACACAGGAATGATCAAGACCCCATGAAACTACCCCCGAACTCTGTTAAAGTAAGCAAAACTGATAAGCAGTAATGCATCTTCCAACAAATCCACATTTGATTTGTACCTGTGTATTTCAACCATATACTAAAAACACCTGAATGATGAAGGCAGAAAATGTTGACATACTATAAACTGACATGAAACATTGGTTGAATGAGGATGACTACTATAGATTAGCTGTGCATGTTTTTGTTGAAGGAAACCTGTAATACCTTTTTTTCCCCAAAGAATTACAGTTTCCTGAGGTTTTAATAAAATGTCAGACATGCTTCAGTCAAAATACCACAGAGATACAGATCTATTTTCAGATGATTTCTTTAAAGCTTTTTTCAAAGCAACTTGTTTTATGGCATGGAGTCAGAGCTTGGTGAGTGTGGCTCTCAAAATCCTTGCAGATTTGTAATTCTTGCATCTGAGGAATTGAAAAAGCAGTATGACATGAAGCTTAGTGGACAGAAACATGGGAAATCTGGATATTTCTACTCTGATCTGGGATGTGACATCACATTATTCTGCAAATCTGAACACCTCACTTAGAAAAATGATATCTTTGCAGACTTTGGCAGGCCAAAACAAAAATAAACATTATTCTATGTCTGAATCTCAGGTGTATTGGTCATATTAAAAAAAATCAAATATATAGGGTCTCAATCAAACATCTTTTTTTTCATAAATAGTCCTGCTTTAATCCAGTTATGCAAGTTATCCTAGGAATTTTTTTTCAAAAAGTGTTCATAGTAAGAAAAATTAGTACTTACAGATACATTATTCAAAAAGAAACACTGGATATTACACACACACACACATTGTGAGCTACTTGCACTACCTATGTAACATCCACAGTTGACTAAGTAACTGAATATATAAATGCACCCTGCCCCCCTCATACACCTCCATATCCTCCACCCTCACTCAATAGAAAAGACCTGGTCGTCATACGAAATTACAAAACAGTCACAAACAATACTGCTACTAACATTTAGAGGTCCAAGGAGCAACAAAAGACAAAAAGGACAGGCCAACAGTTATTTTTACTGCATTATATCATGCAACTGTGAAGTCTCTGTGTCGACAAAGCGGGGTGGCATCTGGAAAATTTTAGCTGAGAACCCATGTAGTGTGTTTGATCTTTTGTAACTTGCTATAACAAAGGACTTTTCCACCTAAATAAAATCAAACATCTCATTGTTGAAGTAAAGAAAACCACAATGTCTGACTTAATTTTTGGTAGTTTAACAGTTCCATCACTACATTGTACACACTGACTTGACAGGAGGTTAGCCAGGACACAGCAGCCACAAAGAATTCTTTTTAGCCATTTGTATTAGCCAGTGTTTTTCCAGTTGAACAGCTGCAGCGCAGCAACCTTAATGTAGCTGGAGTCACCAGTTCAAAGATCCCAACTGCAACCATTTGCTCCTTTTAAACAAAGCACCTACAGCAGGTTCAAGGTTTGAACAAACGTAAGTGCAAGATGGTTTATCAGGCGCGCTATCCCCCACATCACCTGTTATGAAATATCAGTGCACTGAATTTTCCATTGTCATAAACCATTTAGACAGTTGTTGTGATTAACATACTATCATATCTCCCTTTCCCTGTTAGATCTCCCTCATTGCACAGCACTACATCCGGGAACAAATCCAGTTGGAAACATTGTCATCATACAGACATTTCTAATTAATTCTGTATTATACTCTTGACAAACCAGGAATCTGTCTAATCCTGTATTTGATAAAGCAACGCTTTATCTTCCTGTGTTCTCCTGTTTCAACAAATTTCAAGAAAATCTATGGAGGGAAAAGAATCTAGATAAATGGAAAATGTGTTTTTATAATTCCCCATTTCCTTTTTTATAAAACACATTATTTTTCTCTGCTTAAACTTTTCTTCGACTTGCTATTAGAAACTCTCCAAAACATGAGCCCAGCCAGGAAAATTGCTCTCAGACTGTCATATTACTAGACAGCACAAGAGATTATAGGTTTGCACTGATAAAGTAAGCTTTTAAAAAAAGCCAACTAGTATTACACTACCACAGGTAGATAAAGTATATCAACCCCTTGAAATCATCTAATTTCTGCAACAATTTGTCATAAAATTAATTATCTAATATAATCATATTTATGAAAGACACTATAATGGACAAACACAAATAATTAAGCTCAATACACATAAAAATTTGCATGTCTTTAGAAGCCATTCATTCAGTGGTGAATTTACGTACTTCGAGTCATTGTCCTGCAGCATCACCTAACTTGTAAAAAGCTTCAGCAGGTGGGCATCATCAGGAGGCTGACTACTTATTCTTTCTGAAAAACTCATCTTAGATTTCATAACTCCACAGAACATCTGGATTAACAACTCTCTGTCTCTTTGGCAGGCTTAAGGCATGCTGCCATGGACAGCTGCCTGTTCATTAATTTACATTTGGTAGACTCATCCAGTTCCAGTGAAATTTTTCAAGTTTATATCTGTTATTCATGGGTTCTTCATGACTGTATTCAGAATTCTGTGTTGGGGCCTTTGAGTCATCTTGGCTGGGTGCCGACTTCTTGGAAGAGTAGCTACTCACACTAAACTGTCTTCATTGTGAATGGACGCCTAAACACTACATTATTTTTTTGTCCCTTTCCAGTCTTACACAGATCAGCAACTCATTTGAAGGGGTTCTTTTTCACATCAGTAGATGCTTCTCATAAAAAGCATGCTTAAAATGTTTGTCTTTTTTCAACTAACATACCTCTATTCCATGTCCCCAAACTTCATCAGCTGTATTCCTGTTGTACAAAACACTGATTCCAATTAGCTTTCAGAGAAGTAGCTGGTGGATTCACTTATGGTTTCCTACAGCACTGTAAAAGTGTAATAAGAGTGTTAAAAAAGATGTGAGAAATTATCATGGCTTGCATCTCATCTTAAGAATTTTCCATTTGTCTATTATTGATACTTAAATGAAGATAACATTTTAAGGTAATATATCAAAAACCATATTATTTCAGAGGATCCACAAACATTTTTTATTAACAGATGCAGATAATTTTTTTTATAAAACATAGCTTAATTCCTGCTTGATTGTTTCAAAGGAACTATTGATATTTTTACCTATGTACTGTATTGCATGGTATAAGTTTTTGTGTCAAAGAAAACTGATCATTGGCTTTTAGTATAAGAGAAAAACCTTATATTACTGCTCAACTGGAAATAAAAACTATGTAATCAGATCTAATTATCTGTAATTCTGAGTTTACATGTGACAAGTTTAATGAGCTCCTGCACCTACATCATTTTGCCTTCTTCCCTCAAGCCATAACTTCTGTTTGCTCTCAGTAAAGGCAATCTTCTAACTAAAAACAAAACCGTCTACAGAAAATGGCCAGCAGCAATTGTTGGGGAGGCAGTGTTGACATAACATTAGCAAAAATGTGAAAAATGCTGGAAAATGAAAGTGATGAGAATACAAATCTATCATGTCGAGGCAGGATTATATCCTACAGGTTGTACTGTACCACCAATTTGTGGTACATCGTCTGGCTTTATAGTATATATTTTATCATCTTTTTTGTGCTGTCCAGTTAAAGTTAACATTTTCTTCTTCCTCTCCAGCTCCTTTCACTTGTGGTGTGCACCAAGGCTCTATTTGGTGCCCCACTGTAATTTATATATTGCCTTTGAGGTCCATTTTAAGGAAAATGCTCCATTAAATTGGAATGCAAAAATACACCATTGCCCTTCCCTAACTGTCTTAAATCCTGAACAATGCCTTATTTTTTAAATCTTTATGAGAACAAAACAGAACTCATTTGGTTTGGAAAGTCTGGTCTGCTTGACAGCCATGTTGTCAGTTGTTGCACTTTGGCTGTTAGAAATCTGGGTGTGATTTTTAGCAGCTCTTTCAAACTGGATAAACCATTAGCTGCAATGATTAAATCTATCTTTTTCCAAATAAGGGTGATTGCATTATTTCCTGGTTAAAGACTTGAAAAAAGATATTCACACTTTCAATCATGACTGCATTTCAGTTTAGATCAGTCTTCTCTATGATGTTTAGAAATAATTCAGAATGCAGGAGTTAATCTTTTAACTGGCACAACAAAAGCATTATCATATAACTCTATGATCATCAGTAGAGGGATGCCTGCCTCCATGTCCCATTCCAAATTGATTTTGAAAAATTTTACTGTTTACTTTTGAAGATTGAAATGGATTGGTGCCCTCTTATTAATTAGCCCTTTTACGCATCCACACCCCTGTAAGTGCACTGTGGTAAACCACCCAATTGCTCTGAGACATTCCAAAATCCAAATTAAAACATCGAGGTGATCAAGCATCAACTGTGACAGCCCCAAAATTTGTGGAATAACTTGACTCTCCATAAACCATGCTGCTTAGACTTTACTAACTTATGTGCAAATCGCTGGGGAAGACTCACTTCTCCTCTTTGACTTCCAGTCTTGAATAGAGATGACACCCAAACTGCAAACAAGCATTGGACTGTTCTAATCTTCTTTTCTACTGTTCATTGAAAAAAAACATTTTTTATTGTTTTAATTTTTAAGCAATAGTTTATTGCTTTGATGTTGTGTTTTTTGTATATTTTGATTATGAAGAACTTTTTTCAACTTTGCTCTTTTTAATTGTGCTACATACTACATGTATGATTTTGACCTTGAGTTCTACCACCATTGTTACATGTAGAAAAGTAAATAATAACTTACTTTCTGGTGCACACTGACACAAAGCATACCACCTGAACAACATCAAAGTAAAAAGAAGAAAAAAGCAGAAAATAAGAAAAAAAAAACATTTTAATGAAAGCCAAATGCATCTGGAATGTCTTCTGGGCTTGATACCCTGTACTTGTGTGTCTGGAGTAACTAATAAATAAAATACTCAAGTGTAACACAACTCTGTCCTCTTGTTTTGGGGTTAAATTATATCAGTGAGTTGTTCAAATTTGCAGGGTTCCATGACATCATAGATAAGGCTAGAAACATCCAGCTTCCTTTTTTTTTTTTTTTTTTTTTAAATCTCCATGTAACTTCATACCATCCTGATTCACTGTCTGAATGGGTTTAGCAAAACCATAACTCCTTGTTCTTACTGGCTGTCTAAGTGCCATGGTCTGGCAGTGCTGCGCCAGCTGTTGTGAATCACAACCATTCTAGACCCTGACCCACCAGAAGCACTGTGGCACATTAAAGAAGCACTGCAGAAGAAACCTTCTTCAGCTGCTGCTTTACCACATTACTTTACACAAAACAGACTGAGCTTGCAGTTAGTCAGGCACAAGATTAGCATTGTGAATCCAGTCAAACTTCAACATTTATAAAGTGACATTATGTTAACTCATATAGGAAGCAGGTAACAAATCAGAACATCTCAGACAGGGATGGTCAGTTTTGGAAATTTAAAAAAATGTAGATCATTTGGAAAATTGACAATTATTGATGAGATATTCTTATTTTCATGAACATTTAGCAGACAATCATTTTCTTATATAAACAAGTTAAGGCAGCAGAGCCAGAAGTTGTAAGCTAAACCTGAAATATTAAAATTCAAAAGCCACCTGCAACATTAATAATGTAGCTCAAGCCTACCGATTTTTTTTTTTTGTTTCTTTAATTAAAAAATAAATAAATAAAAGAAAGTGAATGGAGTGAGGTTCAATATATTATTCCTACTATTTTTAAGTTGAATGATCTGATAACTCAAGATGGATTTCATGGGCATCTAAGACATGTCTCCACATTATCTTCATGGTCTGAACATGAGAGCAACCCAGGATGGATTCAGGGACCAACTACTAAACTAAGGACATTGGCTTAGTGATGACACATTTGATTTTGTTTCTCAGTGACTGCAATAGAGGTCTTTATTATTGAATTTCTTCTTGTTTTTTTACGGCAGATAATTCTTTTTACTGTGAATACTTGTAAAGTACATATCCTTTGTTGAATAAAGTGTGGGAAAACAAAGGTTTGTGGTGGATTCTGTTCATCTCATTGTTTCCAGCTTTTCTCCTGCTACAACTAGTTATTAGTTATGATCTGGCCTCCTTTGGGAGTTAACATTAACAGTCTTTTTGGTGGTTGCAAGTGAAAATGTTATGCAAGTTTATCTGCAAGAAAGTTAGATCCAAGACACTTTTTATTACTTGGTGTGAACAGAGATCCTCAGCAACGGCCACTTGTGATCAGATTTCACAGGACAAATTTATATCCAAGGTTTGAACAAGGATTTCAAAAGAGAAACATCCCAAGGAAGACAGAATACTGGAATCTATAAATGACATGTCTCCACTAAAGGTGTCTGATGACTGTTTTAAAAAATCTTATTTAATATCCTACTGATAATCTGAAGCAGGAAAAGATATTTTGAGGACCAGAGAATAAAAATAGGCACTTTGTATCACATGCCCTCCAAAATCACTCGATGAAAAGCTACCATATGCTGATTTTATATGACTATAGAACACTCCCATAGGTTTCCTTTATTGTAAATGAACTGCAAGGCTACTAATGCCCCCCTGTGAACACAGTGGGACATTGATAGCATTGGATGGATTGCCTCACAAGTGCAATACACGTGAGACAATCCATTGTTGTTGTTGTTGTTTTAAGCCCTCAGCTTGTCTTCTGGGATGATTTTGGCTGAAAGCTGGGCTTTGAGGGCTTTGAGGGTTTGATGGCCATAATGAGACTGCCACCCATCTCCTTAATGATAGGCACACAGTTGACCTTTTTCTGCACGATCTGGGATCAGATTGCACTCTTCCAGCTTGCTGTATCTTTCCACCCTGTGTTTAACCCTGTTAAACAGATCTATTGTGTTCAGGTTTTGTATTACAACAACTGCAACAAAACTACAGTGGTATGCTCAATTTGGAGTCGCAAGGAGTCGCAGTCTCATTTTATTCATACAGCATGAATCAAACTTTATTTCATGTAGCAGGGAAAGCACATGGTTCAGCATGAAATATGATTTATATTTGTCCTCTAAAGCTGCATCAAATATTCTGCTCCCACAGCCATCTCACTAAACTACACTAGTGTGAGCTGACAAAAGAAGTCCTTCATCCTTGTATTAATAGCATCCACTGCCTGTCATTGTAGATGTTTATTCCTGACTGTTTACAAAAGAGGTGGGCAGCAACAGCCAAGCACATTTAATTAGGAGTCCATTTCATGGTCATCTGACATGCTGATAAAACTTTCCAAATAAATAGCCTGAGTGTCTCTCGGAGCCCGACTGTGTAATTGAGGCCTTTTTGAGTGAGTGCAACTACACTTGATTTTGCCAAATGGGAATGCACTCACTCACTCACTTGCTAACACACAAGTACTGACACTGACATACTATATATTTAAGTTAGATTATTTTCTTAAATAAAAAGCCAGTCTGAACTTAAAACCTGGTCTCTCATAAAGACCACAAGACAGTCTCAATAGAGTGACACATTTTTATCCTGCAATGATGCTGTTAGAGTCATTTGATTAAATCCTTAACCACTTCATCAATCCAGTATGATGTTGCACATAATATTCGTGCACATTTCCACATTTACTTTCACAGTGGAAACCCCTTGTCAGAAAAAGTTGTTGAATACATGTGGAATCTTTCAAAGCAGTAGTTTCACAAGTCTCACTTACTTTTACTAATGAGAATTAGAGATAAAGGCTTAATATTAAAGGATAAAATTCACAAAATGTACAGTTGTAAAAAACTATGTACATCCTCCATAATTCATATTTTTGATTGAAGAATATATGAAGCCAAATACTTAAAGAAAAAAAACTCATTGTGTCTCAGCATCACTGTGTAACAAATTTATTTCCAATATAGCAGAAATAAGCAGGAAAAAACATTCAGAAAGCAGAGACCTGGAGTGGAGAACATGAAAGAGAGGAAACTGTGCTGCAGCAACAGCAGACAGTGGTAAAAGACAGTAAGATCGAAATAAAAAGGTACTGCAGCCTTGAAACAGAGGTATCATGTTCAGCCTGGTCTTGACAGAGACAACTCTCGAGGTTGAATAGACCCATTGTTTGGATGAGGCCTCCATGACACAAGCCATTTCATTACAGAATGAGCCCAGGCACAGGGAATACATGGTGGTTTGAGCCCCCCCACCCCCTTCTCTTTTGTCAATGAGCCCCATTCACCCTTCCTTTGCACTACCTGCATGGGCAGGAAAGCTGCCATAGGGGCAGCACACTTTTGCAAACAAACAGACATTTTCCATCATTGCAGCAGACAGATAATATAATTCAGTATATTATATATATATATATATATATATATATATATATATATATATATATATGGGTAA
>JAOWBL010040269.1:57278-68329 GCA_028564865.1 Zenarchopterus dispar | reverse complement strand
CCATCCATCCATCCATCCATCCATCCATCCATCCATCCATCCATCCATCCATCCATCCATCCATCCATCTTCCACTTATCCGTAGTCGGGTCGTGGGGGCAGTAGCCTAAGCAGGGAGGTGCAAACTTCCTTCTCCCAGGTCACTCCGTCCAGCTCACCTGGGGGGATCCCAAGGCGTCCCCAGGCCAGCCGAGAGACATAGTCCCTCCAATGTGTCCTGGGTCTTCCCCAGGGTCTTCTCCCAGTGCCCGGAAAACCTCAAAAGGAGGCATCCTCATCAGATGCCTGACAGATGCCAGTTTATTTGAAACTGTAAAGTATTACAACACTTCTTTAAAAGAACATATCATTGTGTCATTCTTATGTAATCTAAAACCTTTCAGGTGAACTTTTAATCTAATGAGCCAAACTAACTGAAACAAAACTACTGACAGCGGTACTTCCATGTTCAGAGACTAAAGAGCTAAGCAGTTTTATTTAGTCAATTTATTGCACACCTGTAACAAACCTCAAAAATGACTATACTTCTGGCATAATTAAATGTATACACCCACCGTCTGTCTGAATGTGTTATGTTTATTAGCTCATCTTTGTTGATGTCTGTGTGCATGATTACGTTTTATGTCGTGTGCTGAATTAATACTTGCACATCTGGAGTGTGGGGATACGCCATTTCGATCCGCTGTGTCATTCACGGTCTGATTGATCATAAAAGTTCACTTTGACTTTGAAAGTCTGACTTTTGCTTGTTGAAGGATTTTGCTCTGGAAATTCACGGGTCTACTTTCAATATTATCGCCGTATTTTCTGTTTTTTTTTTTTTATCATACTGAAGAGAGTGAAAGATAAAAGATGTTCGGTCATTAACTCTAATGAAAACAGGAAGATGAGGGGAACCCAAAATTCATGCTCTGCAGGAAGGAAGAGCTGGGGTACCATATCGCTCCTGACTGATCTCTCACTCACGGGCGCTTATGAATTTTTTAGCCAATGAAATGCTGCCAAAAATTAGAATTTCAGTCGAACAGAACAGTGGGTGGTGCCATCTAAGGCCGAGGAGCTGACACATCAGACTGACTGAGCAGATTTGAGATTTCTGAAGGTGAAACTGGTTTCTTGAGCTTTGCAGGGACTGTGGAAATACGCAGAGGAAAATAACACTTTCCTGATTCTTTCACTGGAAATTTAAATGTAAGGCAGTCAAGCACATCACTACCATTATGATTTTGCAGTCAAACCTCCATGTTTTCACCCTTTGCTACTTGATTTCATGTCGCCCATCTCTTCTGTGAGGTAAAACACATTCTGCACACCTTTTACTTCCATTGTGCTCCACTTTCAGAGGCAGAACATGCCCCGTAGCCCCTCTGGTTTAACCTCATGGGGGCTTCATTAGACTCCAGCTAAGACCCAAGCTTTCAGAAACGTCTTATTCAAGCCTGAACTAGAAAAGTAAAGGATGCACTGAAGGCTGGGCGATTCGGTGTTTCAGCTTGTCCTCGAGCGGAAACCAAGGTCGGCAAACCGCAGTGCTGGACTTTCCTTCCCCTCTCCATCTGCAAGCTTTTAGGTTTTGATTGTTACGCTTGTTTTGCAATCATTTCATTTTTGATTTCTCAGGGCAAGAATTGGTGTTGATACGAGATGGTGGGATAGAGACGTGCGCTTTGTGATAAGTGACTTATCAGCAGCACAACATGAAACATATCACAAGCCCTGATCTGATACTGAAAAAAGAAAAAAAATCCTGCTGCTGTAAAGATGATGAGGATAATGGTTTTCTCGTGACAGGAAATAGGTCAGACTAAGTAATTATCTCATAACACGCTGATTATTGGACATCATATTTGTTGCTTGGCAGTTATGTGGGCAATTAGCAGCTTATCTGCTCTCCATCTGTGCTTGAGCACTAAAAACTATTTTATATGTCTCAGTGTGACATCTGCATTGATAGGGCTGCATTAAAAAAAGAAGGGGGGGGGGGGGGGGGCTTGATGATCTTTATTTGAAATAAACAGAACTGTATTTGTTGATTATTCTTATGGTTTGTCACTGGACCAACATCTGAGTGCCATAATTAAACGTTGTGTCATAAACACACATTAAAACAGATTTTCCTTGTTGATCCCCCCCTCCCTCCCAGTCTATGTTTGTTTAGTTGTGGTGCAAACAATGCATTTATAAAAACTGCTAAGATGGCCGCTGTTTGCTTCCATTCGTGGTTACAAGAAAAGAAAGCAGGCACGTGGATTTGAGTACGGTTTCATGATGATTGACATTTATAATAAAGACCCGTCCATCTAACCATAACTTCCATTTATCCCAGTTTGGGTACCAGGGGCACCAGACCAGACCAGACATTTCTCTTCCAGGGACATTGAAACATTTGGAGACCAGCCAGGAGACATAATCTCAAGTGTGTCCAGGGTTCGCCTGTGGACTCCTCCCCAGTGGACATACCTGAAACATCTCCCTAGGGAGTCGTCCAGGAAGCATCCTAAACAGATACCTGCACTGCCTCTCAGTATAGAGGGTCAGTAATTCGAGTCCACGTCCCTCCTGAATGGTTGAACTTCTCAGCCTATCTCTGAAGGACAGTCGAGCCTCTCTGAAGAGGAGACTGACTTCATCTGCTTGCACCCACATTCACGCTCTTTCAGTCACCACTCAAAGTTCAAGATCGTAAGTGAGGGCAGATTCATACTTCTATTGCTTTCACCAGGCTTCATGAAGCTGGTGAATGGGATGTATTTGTTTACGTTTCCATGGAAACGTACACAAATACTTCGAACTTAATCACTGTAGAGACAGCTGGGGGATCACAGATGAGCAAGGTCAGTCAGTAGCTTGTGAATTTCTCATCTTCGTCGATTGCTGGAGGAGACGCTGAAGCTGGAGAATCCAAAGTTGACTCAACATGAGTCTGTTTGAATTTAGATTTATTTTCAGAAGGAGCACTTTCACCCTGATCATAACTTTATCAGTGTATTGTTAAATGTGAGAATTTGTCATTTGGTGAAACTCGGTCTTTTAGAGTTAGTTTTATATTGAATCCACCACTTTAAGGTCTTCAGCTGCACCTCCGGGTACTTTTATCTGTGTTTTGTGTTTGACACCAGATCATTACAGTCGTTGTTTTCCCATCTATGGAAAACAGAAACACCAGAAAGAGGAACAACGAAGAAATGTTTTCTCTAACTTTGATCTGAAATGAAACATAAAATTATTAGCTTGTCTTAAGCCCTTGTGTACTATGTAGTTTAAAAACAATTACTTGTACTATGTGAAAAATAACCCAGAGGATGTGTTACTTCCTTAAACGTTTCCAGTACACACCTGACCGGTTCACCTCACATGCTCTGCCAATGCAGCGAGCCACTTCATTGTTGTACAGTTTGTTGTAATTTAATCACTTATAATGTGGCGTAATACATACTAATGATGACTGAAGTACCAGTATGCGGTTCAGTTGTAGGTACTTTGGGCAGTATACAATATGCTGTTTCATAAAGTGGCCTAAGTTAGCACACAGCTAATTTTTGTTTCATGTCAACATAAACTCGCTTTAAACAAAGTCGAAGTCCCTTTTCGCTTCGGAGCGTCGCTGAAATTCACTGAGCGAATTCTGCAGCCTGTTTTTTGATTTGACGTTTATGCTGTTTCACTGAATTAAAATGAACTCATTGTCATGCAGTTAGCGTTGTTCATTTATGCAGGACTGAGATGATGTCGGGGTTTCCAGCTAGCAGGACCCCCGGTGTCTCAGAGGAGACGCGACTGCTCATTTTCTACTGGAGCCGAAATCGAATATTATATGCTTGATGACTGTTTCAATTATTTAAGTTTGGATGAGAGGTTATTAACATCTTTGTGTGATATGATGAAATCAGAGCACGTATTTATTTCTGATTTGCGCTAACTTAATGTCCTTTGACTGTTGTGTCAAAGTCACAAAAACGATCCCCAATTTCTAAAATAATCAAGCCGACGCTCACCTTCCCTCTCCACAGTACGCCACACACCTCCATGCATTCGTAGCCTCCTGGGACCTGGCGGCGTTCCTGTCTGCGCTGCCTTTTTAATCCAAGGTAATGAAACGTCATGCTCTGTGGCTCAACAGGAGAAAAAGCCATAAAAGGCCCGTCATTGATTGGACTCAAAACAGTCATCTGTGCTATCTCTGTCACATATTCAATAACAATAGAGCGTTTCAGAAGTGAACCCAAGGTCACCCAGATGGCTCTGTGGGAAGTTCAAAGTCTGTCTCATCTCACTTTGATTTGGTTTGAGGTTACAACCTGGGATCTATATGACCCAGATCGGTTCTCATTGCTAATCTGATCAGGGCCATGTGAAATATTTAAAAGCATGTTCAAAGGGTCTGTGCGACTTTGTTCTGCGAATCCTCCTCCGAAAGTGCCCTTCTTTCGAAGCGGAGACATACATGCTCACCATGTCCTCAATGAAAGAACATATCTACAGCAAAGACGGAAATCTTAAACTTCCGTTTGCTGTATTTTGATTTTGATTTTATTTTCTATTTGACACTGAGACAATTTGAACCGACCAGTTTACAGTGACCTTCAGACCAAATACAAGTATATTCAAACGTACTTCAAGTATACTTCTTTTAAACTTGAAAAAGAGAGAATAATTTCAGCTTGCTTTTTATTTACTTATCGGGGATACTTGATCAAGTTAACCCCGTGATGCCTGATGTTGCATATTTGATACAAACCCATCTGAGACCTCTGTAGCATCACCAGAGTCAAAATAACAATAACAAAAAAGATTTGTACAATTAAAAAAATTCCTAAAAAAATAGATACACTACATAGAAATATAAAAGAAATTACCAAATGTATTCATAGACGTACAAAAAAAATCATTAGAAATCTTTTAAAAACAGGATTGGGACTATGTTTTATTGCAATGTTTTATAGCAGTTTATTCAAAAGTATACTCCTTGGGACTAAAATGCCCCACTTTTAGTTTATGAGTGATAAACTTCAAGTCTAATTTTAGTAAATAAAAGTACACTTGGAAGTATATTACAGGTAAACTTTTAGATTTAGTTTACTAGTAATAAACATCAAGTCTACTTTTAGTTTATTACATTACAAATCACCTTTTATAAATGCTTTTATCTCAATAATATTATACTTCTACTCCACTTTTAGTGCTGAGTAGGAAACTGTTGAAGAAGGTGACAAAATACATTATTCAGCTATTTTATTTGATTCTACTGATTTAAAAAAAAAGTTTCAGTAGGATTTAAACTCACACTTTTACTTTGGGAATCCACTGAAACATATAACTGCTGTGAAAAATTGCTGAACTCTTTAAATGTGCCACCTGACACGTGCACAAAACGGACCAGAGCAGAATCGGTAATGAGTGAGGTCGACCCGCTGGTCAACCTCAAAGGTGAGTTCAAGTACACCTGAAAATTTACTCTTATAAACTAAAGGTAGGCTTGAAGTTTATTCCTAGTGAACTAATATTTTATATATATATATACTAATATTTTGATTTATTTTGCTTTATTCTCATTTGATTTATTTTCATTCTAATTTTACTTTTCCATTATTTTATGTTATATGTGCACCATTGCATCAGAGCAATTTCTTAGTCTGTGAACCTGTTTTACTGGTAATAAAGTGCTTCTGACTGCTAGCAAACTAAACCTAAACCTTTACTTGTAATATACTTCAGCATGTACTTTTATTTACTAAAAGTTGGCCAAATTGGTCCCAAGAAGTATACCATCAGTTTCCTGACAAGTATACTTGTATTTGTGTACTTGGTACATAAAAGTACACCTTAACTGTACTTAAATATACTTACGACCAATTACTTGAGGTATACTTTAAATGGATATAGCCAGTTAAAACAATGTATAAAACAGTTCAAACAGCAAGGAAACAAGAAATGTGGAGTAACTGTTCCTTACCGATGCTGCTCGTGCACATGGAGTCTGCATGGGTTTGAAAATGATTGTATATTGTAACATTTGCGCTACAAGGCAGCATTTCAAACCCAGGCTGATTGGAAAACCAAGTTGTGACAGGATAACACACACACACACACACACACATGCAGAAGCAGCAGAAAACCGGCTTGTATCATTTTTAATTTACAAATCAACAATCTCAGTGTCACAGACCAGCAGATGCTTCAACTGCTCCAAAGTTTGCGTGACTGATGTGCAAATGTGGGAGCATGTGACTCGAGTGAACTGTCAACTTTAAAGCTGACACACACAACTCAGCAGTTACAGAAAAATAAAAATGAACTGTGACAGAGCTACCTTATGCTCACAGCCAGTCGACCTTTAAATCTCAGGGGAAGCAGGGGAGCTGCTTTCCTGGCCAGCCATCCTAACTGCTTTCCTCTTTGGTACAAAGAATTGATGCGATTTCCTCTGGATTCAACTTTGATTTCTACGTGCACTGTCAATGAACACAGGAGAGACTTCCTCCGGACACCACTGGAAATGACCAGACTAGCAGGAGCATTTTTATGGACAGTCTACCAGAATCAAAGAAGCAGCACAGTGTGAACTTTTTAATCAGTTACTCCTTATTGACCTTATCAAAGTCTCTTTTTTTTAAAATCCTGGGTGGTTTGTAGGAAGTGGTGCTGATTATGTAATCTGATGGCCACGGGAGGGAAGGACCAGCAGGTGATGATGTTTTCATCCATATATTGACTTCCTCTTATCTTTGGTTTGGTTTGTGGAGGCGGCAGCCTAAACAGCGAGTCCCAAGCCACCTCCTGTAGCTCCTCTGGAAAAGTGCCAAGGCGTCTACCTCAGGTCCTCCTCCCAGTTGGGCATGCCTAAAACCCCTCCCTACGGGGGGATCCCATAACCAGACCTCCAAACATCTCAGCTGGCTCCTCTCAAAGTGGAGGAGCCCTAATCTGAGCCCTCTCCCTGATGACTCAATTTCTCATCCTATTTCAAAGGCAGAGTCCAGTCACTTTGCAAAGAAAATTCATTTCAGCTGCTTGTATCTGCAAACTTGTTTTTTCGGTCGTCTACCAACGACTTGTGACTGGAGGAACAGGTCAAGCTGTAACCAGAGTCTTGACTCTGGCTCAGCTCTCTCTTCACGACAACAGACCCATAGTGTCGACACTACTGCAGACTCTGCACCGATCCGTCTGTCCGTGTCCTGTTCCAGTCCGAACCTACTCATCACCAGGACTCCTCCAGGCTCACTCCCGACTCCACCTTTTTCCGACTAAGAACCACTGACTCAGGCTGTTTTAACAACAAACTGAATTCAGCTTCCTGAATGATTTCGTGCCTGATCCTCAGGGACTTTTATTTTCCTTACACATATTACAATATAATGTATTTACTTAGTTGTTAAGAAAGATTTTTCTTTATCCGATTTGCCGGTTAGAGAACATAGATGATAAAGAAAATCATCCGTACCTTCATATGTATTACAAGAGGCTCCTAGTCTCCTTTACACTCCATAAACACCCCTCTCAAAAGATGAAACAAAGCTGCTTTTATATAAGAAACAGCATGTATGTATCCCTGTTTGAAGGTCACTCTTTTTATTGTACAATTCCACTAAATCTAAAGCATTTTTTCAATTAAAAAGTTGCCAAGCTGTATTCTACCTGAAATGGCTGGCCTTGTCTTATCTGTGGGAGTGAAGGTCCTTCTTTACGTTTCCTCGTCAGAAGGAGAAACCTTGAGGATGTTTTCCCTGGAAAATAATGGATTTGCTTTATGTCTTAGTCTTCAGTATCTCAAAGGAGACCATTTAGGTAGATTGCGATTTAATGACACCACAGCGTACTAATTGTTTAGACCTTGCCACTGGCTTTAATTTCAGTTTCACGTGCACAAACATCCACATGAGATCCTGTTTCATTGAAATAGTCGGGGAGGTTACATGTAAAGACTTTCTTTGAATCTGCTGTGTGTGCCGGTCTTTTGGAGGGCCTCTTCTGAAAATCTGAAGAGAAAGCATCCTCAGGTCTTTTGTCAAACTTCACAAGTCAGTTTTCAGTGTGTGAAGTGGTTTTCGTTCATTGTTTGAAATAAATATCCAGAAGGGCATAAGCTATGCTCCAGACACAATGTTCAAACAAATATGAAATTATCCCATAGCAAGTTCCTGTGCATTACATTGCATCTGGTTCGGTTTCTATAATATCACTTGTTAACCCTTGCCTATCCTCTATGGTAATGTGTAAAGGGTAAATTCATGTTTAAAAACCTTTCACTGTCCAAATACTTCAGGACCTGGCTGTTTTCAAAACCCCATACTGTGTACTGTGCATACACTTCAGTACTTTAGACTGGTTTGGTGCTTATTATATTATAAGATAAGGTTTTAGCAGTAGTGTGGACTGTGTATAACAGAACAAATTCATTTTTAAAAAAAGAAATGAAGACATAGAGGTGCCATAAAACATGAGGAGGGAAATGTTTGCCAGATATTCAGAAAAATCCCAGTTTGATGCATGTTTTGTTAAAAAAAAGTGTCAGCACAAGTCTTGATATTCTCCTAGAATTAACCTTGCAGCCTTCAAGGAATAACCTTAAAAGTTGCACTGAATACAAACCAAGTATTTTAAAAAGTGTACAAAAGTGACATCAAGCTCAGAGATAAAGTGTCTGACTCCAGATGTGATATCTGAAATTACTTTAAACCTGCTCTATGTAGCAATACCAGTTGTGAACACATGGGGCAGCATATTGCAGCAAAGTTCAATTTGCTGTGACGTCCACTCCTGGGAAGATAACTTTCTTGAATGATTTCCCACTTTCTCACTGTGGAACATTGAACCCTAATCTTTTTTTTTTTTTTTGGAAAAGGTCTTTTTTAAAAAAAATAAATCTTTTCCAGATCCATGTGTCGTTTCCCTGAGACCATCATTGCTTCTATTTTTCCCTCGTGTTATTGCACACCTGAATGCTGCAGACCAGAAAACTGCTGAAACACCTGTGTGCACACCTGCTGAAGAACTACTCATCAAAGGCTGATGATTAGCAGCAGCTGGTCGTCACTTAGGCTCTGAAATCCCAAGGAAGCAGTAGGAGGTGAACTCACACATGATGTAAGGATTGGTGGGAAGGCACGCTCTTTGAAGCCTCACAAGACAAAAGTGGTGCGGTCTGTTTGAAAAAGGGGGGGGAGGAAAACAGGCAAATCCCTTAAAATGCCCTCAGTACCCCACACTTGATTCATGTTTTCTGTACGCTTCACTTGTTTTCATTTCGTTGGCTCAGCGAACTCTAAATCCAATGAGTGACAAGATTCCCGGAGACGACTCCGCGCTGCCATCTTTCATAGCAACGGGGAAGCCGAAGTGCTCAGGATTCCCATGAATACAGAAAGCTGTAATTCCTCCAAGAGATCTGCGCCCACTCATGTCAGACAGTGGTTATTTCTCCGAGTTCAGTCCTCATGACGGTCGTCTCAGACGCATCTTTTCGACTTGCAGTTTAACCTCTACAATTTGAAGTGCTGTGAAACGACCCTGACGCTCTAATCTGGGCCAGGAGAGAAACGCTGAAACCGGCGTGCAGGAAGATTGATTATGATTTATGTCAATGCAGCCAGCCATTAACGAATATTTCCCCCGAGACACGAAGCTACAGCAGTTCAATTTCATACTGAAGCAGCCAACAACTATAAAAGTTATAACAGCTGAGGATTTCAAGACTATGGTTTTTTAAATCATGACAGCTTTTAATAGACTCGAAGGCTTACTTAAGGCTATGTTCGAGTAATTCAAGTCGGAGGAAATGCAATTACTGGTTGCAGCTGTTTTTGTGGTATTACACTTTTAAGAAAATCCATATATAAAAACCCGTATGTCATTCCTGTCCTTTTTATATATCTTATACCAAAGATCAAACACATTTTCAGATTCTTTCACTCTTCCCAACCTCGGCAGGGACAAAATCCCAAATTCTTCTTTTAATATGTTGTATGACTCCTTTCCAGAGAGCACGGTAGCTAACAAACGTGGCTAGAAATGTCTCACGAAGACAAGTTTCTTCCTGAAATCTATAAATGGGCTCTTGGAGGAGTAAAGGAGATTTCATGACCACTGTTTAATGGTGAGGTCACTGACCTCGAGCTTCTCGATGGCCCCTCCATCTGAAGGAACCATTATAAACCCGTTCTTCACATCAGCATTTTGTCTTTTATCCACTCTGTGCTGTTTACCTGGCGTAGGTCACACGAATCAAGGTGTGAATGGTTTCGAAACTACCTGGGTAGGAATTTAAAAGCTGCATGGTACATGTACTGTTTCTTTTCTGAAAGAGAGTAAACAATGTTATCCCACACTTCTGCATCCATTAACAAGTCAGTTGCAAAATTTAAAAAAAAAACATGCTTCAGAGGTAAAATAATGGTGTAATCTGCAGTAAATTAGTCTTGCATTGTGATTTGATAAACTTTTCACTTTTAATGCTCTCCACTAAATTTAATTAAATGGAAAAATATTTTTTAAAAAAGGAAAATAATATTTGTTGCAGTCATAACATCTGAGAGCGGGGGGTCTGTCATCGCCTTTGATTTACCATGACAGATTTGTTTCAAATTTATAAGTATATTGAAGTAGATGACGATTACAACATAGTTTGAACAAATAAAAAGAAAATATATGGGTTAATACTAGAAGAGGAGGGGTAACGGGGCCAGTTTAGTACCTCTTACTTTATCAAGTTTATAAATGGGTTGCTGTAGACTTAAGATATTCAGATTTCATCACAAAAAGGGATGAAATGAACATTATTTATGAGGATTAAAGGAAACACTAAAGAGAGATTCAGAGTGTCCTAAAGTGGGAAAAACTGGTTTTACAAACTGTGGAAGACAGAAGGTGGATTTCCATTAAACTAATGAATGTAAGTCATAGTGAGATTTCTTTTTTTTGTTTTTTGTTTTTATGAGCATAACAAACCAAGAATCTTGTCCTCTGAAGCATCTCTTAAAAACAAAGAAGAAAATCTCGACTTTGAAGAATATGGACAGAAACATCCTTAGTTGTTGACTTTATTACGACTG
>JAOWBL010040269.1:26322-57178 GCA_028564865.1 Zenarchopterus dispar | reverse complement strand
TTAAAAACAAAGAAGAAAATCTCGACTTTGAAGAATATGGACAGAAACATCCTTAGTTGTTGACTTTATTACGACTGCTATCACCGCTGTTGAGACAACAGTCAACAGAAGACGAAGTCGGCTTTCTTTCTGGTCATGAGGTCTGGTCATATGACCAACGACATCACATCCAGTGATCCTGGAAGCTTTTATGGCGTTTGACAGATTATTTATTTATTTATTTTTCAATTTCTAAGCGTTTCCATTATAGGTTTCCCTGTAATTCTGGTGGTAATGAAAACACAGCGAGTCACTTGGGGTAAAAGAGGAAACTGTAAGTTTTTTGTTTTTTTTTAAATATTTTTTACCTTCACTTGTGGTCATGAGCTGTGACCAGAAAAACAAAGATACTTCTGAACAGAGTTCATCTCCTCCTCCCCCCCCCCCACTCTCCAGCTGTGGGTCCAGTGATCCGTGAAGGTGCAATATTCTGTCTGCATTATGACCTTCCACAGTCTGAACACACTCCACGGTGAGCAACAAGTCCCTCATGTTTCTGGTCATTTTGGTTCATTCGATCTGCGCAGAAGAAGAAAACAGCGCTGAATAAACCGACACAGGTGGCAGCTACAGAGGCAGACTGCAGCTACATGTGGCTGAAAAAAAGAAAAAGGGGTTTTTCACTCACTTGTTACACTTGGAAACTGTGGGAAGAAAAATGATCTGAAAACCACAAAAACTTGCAGTTTATAGTAAAAGAATCCTATAAATAAGTCTGAGATCCTTTTAGTCTCTGATTGCAGTCAAATCTAAAACGTCCACCCAAAGTCCAAGCCTGCTGAAAATTTAGCATCATTTTGTGCGTCCTCTTAGTTTGAATGGTTTTCTGTTTTCTTCTGGCTTTTCTGTCCCTCATGAGGATCCACCGAAGTTCGAGACTGTGGCCCAACCCACAGAGATAACCACGCCCCTTCATTTGAATATAAGAAACTGAAATAAAAAGAGCCCTGAAATAAAAGTGGCCTTGCAAAATAAAAGTGTCTTGAAAGATGAAACTGTGGCTTTACAAAATAAAAGTCACGAATAAAATATAACATAATGAAACAAAGGTTTGATGAAAATAAATAAATAAATATACCATTATGAAATAAAAGTTTCATGAAATAAACAATATGTAACAAAAGTGTCATGAGATAAATGGATTGGTATTTGGAAATCTTACATTTTATCAATTGATTTTGTATTTCTTTCATTTTCATATTCCTCAATTTCATGGAATATGTATACATTTCAGTGTTTATTTATTTAACTATGTCTGAAATGACACTTCATAGTTTTCTGCTTCTATTGCAGGACTTATTGAAAAAAAAATCAGAACAAAAGTGTTTTAAGGTAATGTCAGCAGGCGAATGCTATTTAATTCCACGGTAGGCTTTTGTTTTCCAGTCTATCTTCTTACATTTATTTCTTGTGCCAAATCCATTTCTAAAGTGGGCTAATTGAATTTTCATGAGATTACAGCTCCCTTCCCAAGTGTGCTTAATTCCTTGATATGCCATTCTCTGCTTACTGTTTGCAAATGTGCCTTGCGCCAGCTCTCATTTCTTATTAATGCCTGTTAAGATGCTAATCACAAGGCTCATTATCTGTGAAAATAACCCCTAAGAAGTGGCTCAGTGGAGTCAAAATGGTAAACAGACCAAGGTTTAATCCAATATATGACCAGCCATAGCGGTTTCACAATGAATGATGAATTGGTCCAGAAAGTTACAAGTGGATTTACATAATCGTTTCTTTATTTTTAGAAAGTGTCGAGATCCTGTGACTAAGGAATGTTACTGGTGGATGTATAGCTGGAAGCACAGCAGCGTATATACTGTAAGGGAAGAAAATATAGCCCTACCTTTAAATAACTCCTTTTTACAGTGACACAAAAGCGTTTTTAAACTCTTCTCGGCTGCCTGCTGTCGTGTTTTAAGGATTAATGAAACAAAACAGGAAGTCGGGTAAATCGATTGGGACGCTTTTAGACGGTGGTGATTGAAGAAAGCATGTGTGACACGGAGGCAACTGCAGAGTATTTAATTATTGAATACCTTCACCAATTTATTTTTTTTTTTCATTTTTTATCTGCCTGGATCATGCGCCAAAATACAGTGGATGTTACAACAATAAATTATTAAATTCTTTTCTTAAGGTTCACTGATCTTCCCAAGCTGTTATTTTTTCCCAGAGTATTTTTTGGATTATCTCCTGGTTTTTTTTTTCCCCTCCCTCTTCCTCTCTCTCCCTTTTTAAAACAAACTGGCCATGAACTGTTTTCCGGCAGAGTAAACATACTTCCTCCTGCGTGCATCTGGCAGCGGCTGAGCTCAGCAGGAGGCTGATTAATACGGTGGATGAGCATTCCAAATTCTGTGATTTCAAAGTAATAGTGACACACTAGTTAAAACTTTTAATTACACCCCCCCCCCCCCAAAAAAAAAAAACTTTTTTGAACATATTTTCCGGCAACTAGGTGGTGGAGCGTTTACATCTGGAAGCACATGAAACTTCCAAACAAGCCAGCTGAGAATAAAAAGATAAGTTATCTTATCTGAAATTAGTGTCCCTGTTGTGCCATGACGTTGCCAACTGATCTGGATCATTGCAAATTACCGTTACCACATTTTTATTTTTAGATTTGTAAGTTTTGGTGAATGAAACTGCTTGGGTAGGTTACGGGATCGGAGATAATTTGGTCATATTGAAAAAGCTTTGTTGAGCTCAGTTGCATTGTGATGTTACAGCCATTCTGCATTATTGGTCCACTTTTGCCTCTCTTCGATAGATACTGATGGTTGTCAGCCACAATTGGCAGATTTCCATTTCCAGGTTTCAGAGGGAGAAGCTAGGAGACTGGGATTGCAACAGAACCGACACTTCCTCAGTCCTTTCAGGCATTTCGTCTCTATTACAGTGATGGACCCGGCAGGATCCACTGACTTGACAAACTACCACTCCATTCCACTTGGTGATGGTAGTGTGCCATTTTTGCTGTTTTCCAAAAGTGAAGAAGAAGAAAAGGACTCAGGGAAAGAGGAAGAAATAATCATAAAACAAGCTGAAAAGAAGGGAACATTGAGAGAGCTGATCAACATCACCTCCCACCCAGACGGGGTGCTAAAACTAGCAACCCTGCTGTTGTAAACCTGCTACGCGCAGGGTAGGTTAAATGTTTCTAAACTAACGCAAAAATTTATGAATATCTTTTAGCTGCTTCCAAGAATGAGGTTTGATGTATTGAAAACTTTCATCTGTTGATGGATTATAAGTGTTCTCTGATGGATAGTGAAGTCTACTGACCACGTTCTTTTGCTTAGTGGAGTAAGATTAACTGCATTGAACTCTGGAGGAGTTTTACTTAAATGAATTTTTTTTTTTTTTTAAATGCAAATACATTCCACATCAACATGCCTGTCCAATTAAGAAGAGAGCTTTGTGAGTGATTGTGAGCTGTGGCCAGAGGGACGCTCCTGAAACTAAGACATGATTCGATTATTACCAGTTAACCAGAGACTGTCTAAATGGGCCCAAGATCTTATAGAACTACAATCTTCCCTTTTCTTCTGCTGTTGACTTTTGGTAAATCAAATGGTGACTAAATGCTGGGTTTAAGGTTTAGTAAAAAATCTTTTCTTAAACTTTTTTTTGCTTTTACTGAATTACCTGAAATTTTCTTGAAACACCATAGAAAACTATTCATCAAATATCCCACACCTGTGGAAGCAACAGGGCTCTAAATAATCAATCCAATCATTGTGAGTGACCCGTTTTCAAAATCCTCCTGTTTTCCCAGGAACTTATACTCAGCCTACAAAAGCTTTGAAAACAGTTCTGCTTCTGTGCCTTCAAAATCAAACGTCATTTTGCAATGAAGACTCCACACCTCTCCCTCGTTCACAGCCTTTGACTCTCTCGTCACAATTGGTGTCGTTTGTAAAAACAAAGTTAGCAGAACCACCTGTTTTGGAGTAAAGATAGCAATAGCTGTTGAAACATTTCAATGAAATTTCCAAACCTAAAATCTGCGGAGTGCAGTTTTTTGGGGGGAACAGTGGATGTTTGCACTCAGTTTTAATATTAACAAAACAGTAATTGTTAAAACACTTTGTTGTGAACCACAGTGGACTTGACACAGTCGTCTCTGAGAGGAGTTCAAACTGAGGTTTGTAAAGTGCTCTTTAACTAACTGAAAAGAAAATTCTGCATGTTAGTTTCACTCTGAGCCAAAATTCAGAGTCACAAAACCAATATCTGAAATCAGTGAAGAACAGAGAAATGCAAAATGCAATGACGACGAGTTACAAGAGCTCAGACTGAAAATTCATTATAAATAGCTTCTAAGTGCCTTTTATTATGGCTTCAGAGAGAAAAGTGTGCCAACGGAGCCATTCGAGTCTTCTTACAGAAACAGGCAGAACTGAAATTAGAAAATAGAGAACAAAGGCTGAAACGTGTAGAAATGAACTCTGAAACATTGGTGATGCTCAACTGCTGAACTCCCCTCCCCCACATTGTCCTTAGTATTTCATTTGATTATTTTTATACACATGATCAATTTGCAACAATGTGAGAAAGGCAGTTCCTCCTCCTGGCTGAGAGATCCACCGCAGCGTTTGTATTTCCTGTCGTATGGATTTGAAAAAAAAAAAGCAGGGTCTGGCTTTTTTCCGATACATCAGACTGGAGCCATTTAATTACTGGGACCTCAATTATCTTTAGTTCCTGTGGGTTTCCTCTTTTGTTTAAAATAAAGTATGTAGATCAGCGAGTACTGCAGCACCAATAACAGCAGATATAATCATTCAGAGAGTTCAATGTTGAAATATAGTGTTTTCAATGATCAGTTATATATATATATATATATATGTGTGTGTGTGTGTGTGTGTGTGTGTGTGTGTAATTATATAATTATGTATGTACACTTTGGTGATATGCTTTATGGGCAATTTTTCAAAAAAAAAAAAAAAAGAATCACACATGAACTGCATTTACTGTATAATTCAGTATACAGTATGTACTATTTTTTTTTGACCTTTAGTAATCCTCAAAGGAAAGGGACATCGCTGCATGACTAAATAACTTTACAAAAAAAAAAAAAAAATCTTTATATGACTAAATAACTTTACAAAAAAAAAAATCTTTGTATGACTACATAACTTTACAAAATAATACTGGTGAAGAAACCGTTGGAAAGTTGAAACCGTGATATAGATGATGAAAATCTGCAGAGATTTCCAATAATGCATTGAGGTGTTTTTGTTTATAGCTTCGCACCAAGTGAGATGATGTAATCTAGTAGTATCCACTCAGTATGTGGTTTAAAAAGTGGCATCAGTCTTCCCGTATGAGAACTGGGTCGAGCTCAGATGTGGGACTTGAAAACACTTTACTTGTTAAGAAAATTGACATTTTGAATGCCTAACCATCTCTGTTTGTGTTCATCAGAGCTCTGAACACTTCCATGTTACGTGTCAGCAGTCTCACTTTAACAATTCGGGGAAGAAATGGTTTAAAGGTTCTCTTTACTTTGTGTTTAACTCCTGCTCAACTTCAAGTCTAAATCTGAACGTAACATGAACGTTTAAAAAATACCATTTGCCTGCTCCCATCTAGCAATAACTTTTGCTTTGGCATACGAGATATCAAAGTACCAAGACGACCAACGCTTTTAAGCAGCCCTGCGTCCAAACCAGTGCAAAGAATGGTTTAAAAAAAAAAAACTCAGAAAATAAACATTACAGGGCCAGAACACCTTCCTAAAAATGATGATGATGATATTTTGAATTGTGACAGTTTGTAATAAAACAAAAAGGCAAACATATATTACCTTTGGGTCCCACTGGGGTCCAGTTTTGGTCAGTTTTCATGTTTTCTGAAGTGGAAATCTTGTGACGTCTTCCCCCCACAAGAATAGCTTCTTCCCTTCAGCCATCAGACTCATGAACAATAGCTAAATAACTCATAAAACAGACTATTCTCCTGCTACTCTCTACACATGTATATATTGTAGATTTTCTTTTCTCCTAAACTTATTTGGTTATTTTATTTTGATTTATTTGCCGATTCACATGTATTTATTTTTTATCCTATTTTACTCTGCATTATTCCATGTTTTATCTGCACCGTTACATCAGAGCAATTTCCTAGTCTGTAAACCTGTCTACTGGCAATGGCAATAAAGTGATTCTGATTCTGATCTCTTCTCCTCTCTGTAATTAAACAAGTAAAGAAAGATGACAGGTGTTAAATAAAAGCGAACCTCTGCTCGTACCTTGTTCAGATCTCTCTTAAAACAGTTTTCTAAATTGATGTTATTTTCAGCGGCACAGAGCAGACGGATGCTTTTTCCACTGATGAAAATTACTGTAGTTCACAGCGGTGGTGCGTTCAAGGCACTTCTGAGGACTTGGAGACCCAGGGCTTGTAGTACGACTTTGTATTTTTTTGCCAAATGGTGCATATAAGAATACACTCTATTATGCAGTGTTTTTAATTCCAAATGTTCAAAACTGGCTTCTCCATTACTGAAGAAAGTCTTTGCTTTTTAACACATTGCTTTATAATTAAGCAGATCACGTTCAGAGAGATTTCCAAATGCATCTTTAACAAGGATACCACAAGAAAACTGTAAGACCACATCATTTGCAACCACAGTCATAAAAGATTTCCTTGTTGCTTTAAGGAAATTTGTTAAAGCAAAACAAATAAGTAGAGGACTGTTGTTCTCCTACACTGGATTAAAAAAGGGATCTGCTTTGCTGCAAATGCTGAACAGGATGATGCCACAAGCTGTCACACACCAACACGGGGTTTTGCAGTCTTTTGTGCAACAGTTTGGGCGTAAGCCTTCACACAGCCCCACGCACCGAATTAAATATTAGCTTCAACAATGTTTAAACAAATTAAGATACTTAGAGAAAACAGAAGAGTATATTGGTAAACAAGGAAAACACCTTTTCTGAAGGATGACTGCGTGACACATTTTCACATGAAAAAGCTCTTTATTGATAACTGATACGTTCAGGCATTTCAGCAGTTAAACAGGAACAAACCAGAAGCTTCGCATTCAAATATTGTCTCATAATTTAAATGAATTCCTCTATAAGATGTGCTGAAGATGCTGCGAGCTCCTGCTGTGCTGTTAAGTATGAGGTTGTTATCAGCTAATTTGCTCTCGATCACGCTGAGCGTTTGTCGCAGGAGATTATTGTCCTGTTTTGATGATGGTTCTGCTGCTTCGGTTTTTATCTGTTGAACAAAGAAACTTGGGCAAGTTTAACTTGTATATGCTATGTGTAGCATTCATTTCCTGCAACTTTTAAATTCAGTATTTTTTCTTACTACTGATGACAGTTTCAGTCAACCCAGTATTAAAAAAAAACAAACTTTTTTTGGACACAGATGTGTCAGTACATCTTGAATTTGAGAGATACTCTGATGTTCTCCAGCTTCAGCACTGTGACCCCTCTTTCACATGCTTGAGCGCTTTATCTGCTTCATCTGCAGTTTTTTTAAGTTAATGAGAGTATACATTTTTATTTGACTGTGCATATATACTACAAGTTGATATCAGAGTTGCCAGATAACCAAAACCAGATTATCATACACATATAATTATCATAGATCTGGCAACACTGGTGAGTATAAGCTCAGACATTATGTTAAACACGAAATGCATAATAAGCAAGATCAGTCCTCAGACATTAATTAGGAGTTAGGACTCTTTAGCAATCATTGAGGGCCAGATGGATCAAATTTTAAAGGTTTTTAAATATTCTGACTCACTGAACCTTGACTCAACAATCAGTACTCCAAAATGGTATTTAATCAGGAACTGTTATTCATCAAGACCTGATATGACCTCCATGGGGAATGAGTTCCTTTAGGAAAGCTTTTGTCAAGCATTACAATGTGGAGCTATTCTCAAAATTGTCACTTCAAATTGAAATATGTAAAGAAAAAAAAAGAAGTGTTACATTAACTTTGTCTGAAAGATGCATTGATTTCTCAAGGATGAATTATCACACAGTGCAAATATGTAGTTTAGTCAGATGAATCAATATTTTATATCTTTTTTGATACAAAAAGATATAGCACTGTGTACCCCAGACCTCAGATGAATAAGACCACCCAGGTTGCTAACGGCAACTAGTCCAAAAGCTATGCTCTGCGCTGGTATGGTGTTGCATTAGTCCGTATTCGTTTAGTTTTTGGTCCTGTTTCGGTAATGACAATCAATAGCATTTCACAGCAGAATTCCCTTATTTGGACAGTTTTGGCCTGGCTGCACAGATTCTGAAGGATCAGTCATGTTGTCTTCATGAGAAGAATAAGCATGATAATTGACATATGGCATCAACACAAATGAAGTACCAACTGGGATCTATTACATTATAAATATTAGTGTGCACTGAAATTTGAGAATGGTGTCAATACAATCCATAGTTATTTTAAACTTCTAAATGCAAGGTGCTTGTCTTTGTTAATTCAGAGGAAGGGTGGGTAGATCTGTGCTGTATTTGTATTTGTAAAACCATAAAAGCCTCAAAGACTATAGTACACAGTGATGACACTTAAACCTGATACAAACTAGTGAAGATACACTCATAATATTATTGTTGTTACCATAAGCTTCTGCAAAAGTAACTATTGCGTTCCCTTCCAATCATCCTTCTTTTAATTGGGTTACCCTCACTCATTGAGACTTTAAATGATGTCTCTTTATATTTCCAAGCTGTATACATTTCTTCATTTTCATCTTATTTCAGCTAACACTTTCATTTGGCTCCAGGCACCCGAAGCGCAGCTTCCTAATTGTATGCAATTGGAAAATTCCAATTAGCAATTAACCAACTTATTCAGTTTACATTAATGTGAAGGTGCACCATATTGGCTTTATTCTTTTGCTCTAATTTCACAAGGCTGAAGCAGCAGATGTATTTATCACAGCTTTTACTGACGTGCCATTCGTACCATCTTTTTGTAAAACTGTAGTAACAGACAAAATAAAAGTATGTATCAACATTCAAGCTCTGTATTGATGCACAAATAGTAGATGAATTATAATTACAACATTAAAACATAAGCAACAGATAGGCATTAAATGGGTTATGGCAAGCTAAAGCTATATACTAGCATGTACACAAGTACACACACACATACATACATGCTTATTTACTCAGCCAAGTACAAGTGACACTCACACACACAATATCTTCTGTAACAATCAGCTCAACATGTCATCTCTGAAAGTTGGAACCTAGAACATACGTGGAATTGCCACACAGACAAAGAAAATTCACGTCCTTTCAAACGTTTAAACAAAACAGATACACTCAACCTTTTGAGTACATAAACTCACCTGCTGCTTTTGTTTTATCGGTGGGCTGAGCTGGGGATTCTGGTTGTTGGTGCGTGTATCTGTAGTTTAGGACATGCCCGTGGTGGTGGGGTTGGTGCTGGGGGGGATTGCGTGTTGGATTGTCGCTGGCTGGTACATCCTGGTGTTGGGGTGGGTGCTGTCCACACATCCTGGTGTTGTCCTTTGGACTCGCAGGGTCGTCCCTTACCATCCTCGTCGTGAACTGATTTCATCGTCTGTTTTGAGTTCAGTTCTCTGCCATTCTTGCTCTCTGTTAAACCTCTCACACAACACTCATTGCACCTGTTACGCCACTGTTGCTACATCCAAAGGTGGAGCAGGGGCATAATAGCAGTAGAATAAAATAATACAGCAATTTTATAAAATTTTGTTTTATTAATTAAAGTGACTGTTTTTTCTTCTTTACATAGCAGGAAAGGTTTAGGGAAAAGGCTGAGTTTCATAGTTGACATTTCAACTGCTAAAGGCTGATGACAACTAAAACATCATTATTTGTTCTGAATTTCTCAGATGTTCATGTTTGATTTTTTTTTCTATGAGAATATAAAGACAAAAGAGTGGGTCATTATGTTGAAAAAAAGCATGTTTTAATCAATCTCTAGGAGTGAGATGTGCTGCATTACATAGAGAAATTAACAAAATCAGAAGTCATTATGTCAAAAATGAGGAAATTATAACCCACGCTGCAAGTAATTGATCTACTCTTTAAATATTTAGCCTCAAACATTTGCTTTGAGCCAGATCCCGTTTAATGAGTTTAGGCTCATCGGAAACTGTCTAATGAATGCTTAATTTAACCATGCTCCCCGCTGATCGGCTGCTCTGCGAGTTTTCCTGCAATTATGGGAAGTTCGACTGAGCTGGCTCACTGGAGACTCTGAACAGAGATGTTCAACCACGTTCAGCAGTTTCTGTTCACTTCATAAACAAACTGTGCTATTAACAGGACAGACTAAGAAACTTCCTGACTTTTCACTCTGACGTTTGGGTACCAGTCACACTCTGACTGTTCTCGATACAGCTTCAAACTGCCGTAAGAAAGTGGGAAAAAAAATGATTCATATCCACCGCCGGAAGATACCCAACATTGTTTAGTGTCTGGGAAGAATAAAGAAAGAAAACAAAGTTGTTAAGGATGGATAAAAATATACTATTTCCTGCCTTCTCGGTTGCAGTCTGTTGACCTGTGGGATATTTACACTTCAAACGTGTCTACCTTCCAACAGCGCTTACTCATGGTGGGGGTGGTTCCTCTGAGCACAGATTCAACCCTGGAAGGGAAAAAGGCAGAATCTTTTTGATCATCCACCCTCTCTGCGGATGACTGTCTTTTTTTTTTTCTTCCAAATATACTATGCAAGTTAGAAAAAGGGGTACAAAATGCATCGGGAAAAAGATAATTACAGCAGCTGATGTGCTTTTTATAGTAGCTAATCAAAACCTAACATTCTCTACTGCTCACTGAAGGAAAATGTAATATTATTCCAATTATCTAACCTCTGCCGTGAGATATTTCTGCAAGGATTCTGCTCAGGTAGCCGACCAGCGAGCAGGGCCTGAAATGTCACTCCAGCTTCCATTAAGTAACACAGATGAGAGAGTTAGCAGTAGACTGCCTATCTCAGATGCCATTAAGGCTCTCAGAGGAGCCATTACGGGATAGCGAGAGAAACAGCAACTCGGGGAGCGACTCCCATTACTCACCTTGAAGAGCAGTTAGTGAGGAACATCGATTACACTGGCAGAGGTTCAGTCTTCTTAGTGTAATTCAAATCACAGTCTAACAGGGGGCAAATTGTTAGCCTATTTAAGGCTTTTATTGGTAATGAGCTTCACCTTACAAGTGGTGAAATAAAAAAAGAAGCCCACTTTCCTAAACTTCCTACTTTCTCTGAGTTTCAGCTTCACACAGAAACAGAAAGCTATTTGCTATTAACGTCCTTTTTAATGAATTATTCATTCATAAAGCAATAAGTTCAGCTAACTGGGGACATTGCTCTCGAAAGAAGTGGCATAAGGGTGCTTGTGATGAGAAGTTAGGTAGTTTCAATCTCATATTGGTTGTTTAATTTGAATAAGAGCCACTTTGATTGGTCTTAAATACACCCTGAGGTCCTTTTTACATAATTCATTCAGTAAATGTGTGTTGGTTACATCCTGCTTTTGTTAAATGTATCATAGTTTTACTACAGTTTTCAGCTTTAATACAAGTTAGGTTTATGGAATCTAAAAATGATCAATTTATAGCCATAAAAAAGCTCAGGAAGGAATTTTATGAACTTTTGAAAAGTCATTCATAAATAGTGACGGCTACATTGCAGTCTATGGCATCCAACAGTTTTGTTTTGATACCTTAGATACTTAGAGCCTCGCATCTAATTCTTCGTATTTTAACGGTAATTTGAGCAGGTGGATCGGCAACTCAGCCAGTTCAGCTGATAACTTGGGGTCAAAGTGGCCCTTGGTGATGAGTGCCAAGTGGCTTAGTGACTTTGACTGGTGGCAGATTCAGCGGCCCAGGGTCGAGCTAGCAGCCTTTGGTTGGAGGTGAAGGCCTCTGACTGGCGGCAGCAGGAGCTGCTGACTGTTGCTGCACACTGCTCTGGCTGACTTCGTGAACAGCTGGTCATTGACGGCCATGCCAGTTTTGACGACACTCTGACAGTTCTCCTTACAGATGTTGTTTTGGTAAAGACAGCTGAGCCAAGAATGAAAGGGCAGATTTGACCAGAATAAATCAAATCTGAAACATACATTAGGATGAGCTCGCTAAACTCAATAGCTACTTTGTGATAACTGAGATAATGTGGACCTCTTCCAACTGACTAAAAGGTTTGTTCATTCTACCCATTTGCACATTTTTGGGTGAAGCGGGATAGGGTGGAGTTAGCTCCTGTCAGATCGGCAGCTCTGTCCTCTATAGGTCAAAAAACTGGACATTAAATCGACTCTTCAGAAAGACATAGATAATTTTACAGTTCAGTTCTTTTTACAGTCTGTGCTGCAACACTTTAAACACTTGCATCTTAGAGACTTTAGGTTTAAAGATTCTTACATTGAATGACATGTTGAGGACAGAATGTAAATTGTTTCCCAGGTTCTACATTTCTCCACTTTTTCCAGTCAGTATCCGTCCTGTTAAAACAAGTCGCGGACAATGATGCCTCGTGTATCCTTCTGTAATGTAAATGGATGCTTGTGAAACTCTTGCTGGGTACACAGCTGAGGCTCAGGAGTTTCCTGGTGTAAGCCGGATCACTGAATAAACATTAAACATTTCTGCAGAGGTTAATGAGGCTGCCAGAGCTACCTTCAAAGTTGAAACAATGTAATCCCGCTGGCTGCTGAGGGGGAGTTTGAATTTAAACAGGGATTCACTGACCTTGCCTATGTTGCCTTTGGCCTATAGCGGCTTCTTGGTGTTTAGTTTTGGGGATCTTTTTGAGTCTCCAAATTGTTTTTCTGTGTATTACTCAGGGGAGTGCTTCTCACTTTAATGGATGTAGTTGCAAAGAAAGCGGTGGGTGCAGTTAGCGGGTTGTAAATCCCTGTTTGGACCACGGCGTCCTGCAGCAAGCACAGAAATTCACTTGTCAGTCTTGCACCCTGAGAACACGGCTGAGCCATGTTTTTCTTTTAAAATCTTCACTCTCGTTGCTCCGGTGGTGAGGACAAAAGGTTGGCTTTTGATAGATTTTTATTGGGGCAGCTCCTTTGGGAAGCTACACAAAAACTTTCATCTCCACACTAGGGAGGCAACCAGCCAGTTTCAAGAGAGGTGAAAGCTCTCGGGGGAGAAAAAAAATAAATAAATGAAGGAAGGGGAATCTTAGACTCATGCTCTGGACCGTGCAGAGTTTTCTTTCTGTTTGTTCACTGTTACATGTGAGAGCTTGAATCTTTGATTCTTTGTGAATGTGAAAACAAGAACCCTGCAGGCCAGCCCTACGTTGTCTACAGAACAGAGGACCCTCAACACTGTCACTCACATTAAAGTCATCATCATCACAGCGAAATGTCAAATCAGAAAAAGGTACGACGTATAACCTTTTTTGCTGTACAGGCTCAGTGCTCTAATGAGTCTCCGCTGAGCTTTTTCTGTGCAGTCACACAGGAACCATCTTGCAAATTTTCCTGACATTTACGGAACACGATTAGGTGGGATTTTTGCCATCCGTGCCAAACATCCCTCTAAATCCCTTTATGCATGACACGGTAAACAAGCCTCCACGTTAAACCGGAGTGTCGGTGCTGGAAAGCAACACTAACACCTTTTTAATGTCCACGTTTACCTCAATCTTGCTTTTTATTTTTACAGGTAAGAATGACACATAGAGGTCCAGTCCTCGTTTCTTACTCTTTGATGGCATACAGTACACAAATCTGATCACTCTGACCTGCACACTTTCCACTCCAGCTCATCTGAAAGTCAAAGAGAAAACAATATCAAAGACACAAAAGTACAGGGGTGCAGCTCTCTTTTTAAAGGGGACTTGAAAGAGTTCATAGGAATAAAGTTCAAAGGCAGATCTGCACATTTTCCCTTGAAAGCCACTTTTTTTATTTTTTATTTTTGGATATCCAACTTTACTCTGGCAAAGTTGGATTTCCTACATATGTATTTGCACAATTACTAATCACAGCGTTGGACGTGATGTTTTTGTGTCAGAGTCCAGTCAGAAGATATCACACTGAGTTGTTGCATAACACATTTATACAAAAAAGCATGAGTGTTCCACAGTTAACACCGGCAATGACACACAGAAAAAACGAGTAATTAAATGTAGTTGGAGGAGAGAAATAGTAACTCCTTTCTTCATGACAGTGGGAGATCACAGCAGGGTAGAGACAAGCTTAATGCCATGCACATAGGCATTGATATTGTTGCCAATATGATCCATTTTATTGACAGAGACAACACAAAAGCCTCAGATGAATGGCTCACTTGGCTCCCAGATGGACTAATTAAGGGAAACTTTTATTCATAAACTATGTATGTGTACAGAAACAAAATTAACCCTACAGCATTAAGACAGAAAAGTAAAAAATCTATATCGGTGCATTTGAGCACTCAATAAGCTGCTGTATCACACCCAAAAATTTCTGTTTGCTCTACTAACTTTTAAAGGTCTCAGCTATTTGTGAACCACGCCAACGCTTTGCTTGTTGGCTTGGATTGACATGAAACCTGGATGATTTCTAAGATTATTGATTTGAATGTCACCATAAGAATAGGAAACTTTGTTTAAAACTTTTTTAAGCCTGACCACTTTCTTGATGAAGATCAGAACCAGGCTGGATTCCTCTGAAACTCAATCCGTATCAGATGTCCAGGTTCTAATTTTAGTGCATTGCCATGCCTCTAAGCCCTTATGCCTTGTTTGAATTAAGTTGTCATAATAAATCATGTATAAAGGTTATTGTTATCTCCACAAAGAAAAAAAAAGAGTAATTTGATCATTGTGGGCCTGTAGGCGTACATTATGAAAGCTTCCTGTGCATCCCTATTCATCACATCATAAAAGTGAAATGTTGCTGAACTGAATTATGAGTCCATTACTTTTGTCAAAAATTGGAGAATTTTCAACTTTTGATGCTTGGTCTTGAACATAAGCCAATCACGTTATGACTACAGAGCTAGTGCTACCCAGTGAAATTGTACATAGGAGCAGGATATTTACAATGTATGCAGTTAATTTGTGTAGTGAAAATGAAGAAATTTGATTGGTTGGTTGTATGATGCCATGCGAAGATGAGAAGCACCATCTGTCAAGCGTTAATACTGCGTGAATGTACCATAGTTCAAATACAACCTCAGATGAGCACTATAGCCTTTTTCACATGCCATTAATAATTTAGCTGAAATGCGACTCATAAACAAACCCCCCATTTTATTTTCTTTCAAATCACACAGATATGATTTTTTTTGTACTTGACCATCATCAAGTAATTAAAATGATCTAAAAGTTGATATTATTAATTATTTAAGATAATTAGTATCCAATTCAGACTTGTGTCAATAAAGAATTTTCCCTTTAGGATTTACCAGTTGCCCGGATGGATTGACTACATCTGTATTCCCATTTAGGCTGCTTGAATGATTTTAATTTTTGATTTTTCCATTCTTCTGAGTGAATACAACTGTGCTTATTATGTTTGCATTACCTGTCTGAAATATGTTTTATAGTTTACATCATCTTCAATCGTTTCAAGTTTTTTAAAATTGTATCTACATGACAGTGAATATTGAACTCAACATTTGTTTGTAGTCATGGAAACGTTTATTAAATACATTGGTCCCTTATCTATTGGGGGTCAGGTCCCAGAACACCCCATGATAGACAAAAGTCTGCAAAGGTGCAACCTTATATTTAGTCTATTATTTATATATATTTTAAGGTTTTATAAAGCCTCCCCACACTCTTATAAGCATGTCCTACACTTTCAAACCAATGTAATTTTAACAACATATAAAACTTTTTAGGAAACTTGCCAGTCAATATACTACAACATGAATTATGAAGATGATGAATTAGCTGTGCAGTACTGATGACGATGAGATGAATGTACTGCAGAGCCAAGAAGAGCATTACAGCTGTTCTGAAGTCACCTCTTCTGAAGGCGCTTTATCAGATGGTGCAGTATCTTCGCCCTCGTCCGTAACCTCTGTTTTTGCTAAAGGTGTAGGCGTAACTAGTGTCTTCTTCTGAGTGAGGAACATGGTTATGGGGAGTTGCTGGCACTGCTCTTTCTTCTGGGTGAGGTTTTTATAAACAACATGCTACCTTTGATTGTATTTGGGAGCTGCAATGAACGAAGCATCTGCGGTCCTTATATTGACCCGCTCACTGAAGGTCTTTGATCAATCTGAACGTGGTTGTGAGGCGATCAAGTGTTAGGCCAACCTCCTCTTCTTCTTCAACCTTAATTTCTTGTTCCTCTTCCTCTTCTTTGCTTGCTAACTTCGTCATCTCCATCAGGTCTTTGTCTGTCAACTGTTCTGAGTGGGCATCGATCAGGTCTCTAACGTCATCAGTAGTCATTTCATTGAAGCCATCTCCTCCCAGTAGTTCTGCCAGCTTCACAGCCTTATCTACTGCAGAGGGATGGACTTCATCGGGAGAGAATCTCTTATAACCGTGGACCACTTCAAATTTTTCGAGCTGGCATTTAGGAGACACAATGCAATGGCGTAGTCCCGCCTTTAGTGAGATGCTTTTGTCCGAGTCCATAGCTTCAACGAGATTTCTCAGAGCATTCACATATAGTGAAACTTAAAAGCTCAAATAACACCTTGTTCCATGAGCTGAATCGGTGATGTGGTGTTCAGCAGCATGAACTCTATCTGCGCCCCATCATATCGACAGCATGGCCTCCAGCATCATCCATGATCAAAAGTACTTTGAATTTGAGGCCTTTCTCTGCCAGATGAAGCTTGACCTCCAGGACAAAGCACTGGTGGAACCAATCTGATGTGAGGGGTTTTGGGATCCAGGCCTTGGGATTGTCGACAGCATGACCTCCAGCATCCAGCACACAGGCAGCAGAATCTTATTCTTGTTTTTTAGGGCCTTTGGAGTTTTTGACTTATAAATAAGCCCTGGCTTTATCGTTAAGCCTGCAGCATTCCCAGACATAAAATTACACAATCTTTTTGGGTCTCAAATCCAGGGGCTTTGACTTGGTCCTTCATAATAAAAGTGGAAGCCACATTCACTTCCAGAATAAGCCCATCACATCCATATTAAAAACTTGTTAAGGCTTATAGCTTCCTTCCTCGATGATGGTTTTGAATGTGTCCCTCAGCTCCAGCTTTATCCACAGAGGCAGCTTCTCCATGCAGGGAAATGCTCATAAGTCCAAAGCATTTCTGAAACTTGTCAAACCAGCCCCACTGGCACTGAATGGGGAAAAGCACTGAATGGTCCTACTTCTGCGTTGACGCCCTCGTCACCATCGTGAATGTCACCGCTGCGAACGTCACTGCTTTCAGCAAAAGTTTCCTAAAGCTTCTTGGCCGTTGGGTGGATGATATTGGTATATTCTTCCTCCTGCAGTCATTGATCCACAGGCCAATGCAGACTCCATCCTCACATTAGCCTTATTGTGGGAATTTAGCACCCTCTTCACAGTCTTGTTAAAAAGGTACAGATGCCATTGTCCTTATATTGAGCAAATCAGCAGCCAGGATACCGAACACAATGCTCTGGTTGGTTGTGTTGTAAGGTGTTTGAAGCAAGACCCAAATGCAGGAGATGACTTGTTAGGAGTTTCAACCAGGAGTCTTTCAATTAAACAAAAGGTCTTCACAAACCACAAAACTTAGAAAAAAACAGGGAGGAAGGCAAAGACAAGACACAGGTGCAAACAATCAGGGCAGATTGGAACAAGGGCACTCAAGCTCTATCTAAACAAATGACACAGACTTTAAAATAAAACAGGAACGAATCAAAAACCAAAACTATGACAGGTTGCTTCCCATCCATCAGCCAGTTGAGGTATAGCAAAAAATAGATATATACAATTTAAAAATCTGTAGTACAGTGAGACAGCAAAAAGTGAACTGCAATATGGTCAAGCACCAACCATCTAACTTCTGGGTTAAGCCTCATGCAGAACTAAGATTCGTTGTAGTTCCTCAACTAACCAGTAGGTTCCAAAAACGAGTCAGTCTCCATTGACTCCCACTTTAGATGTTTGACTTTAGAGCAGAAATAAAAATATTTACATTTATTTTTTCTAAATATATGCTTATTTTTAATATATAATAGCACTAATATGTTCAGTTCCAGCATATTAAAATGGGTAAATCACTTACGCTTACTTTGCGTTGCCATGGTGAATTGGTGCTCCATTGATGGTTATTTATAGTCACAGTAATTCGGAATCGGCATACTCAGTTGGACGGTACCAACATTTTTCCAAAAACCCAAAACTCAGAGTTTTGGAGTTTAGACTTTGCTCACTCAGATTTAGTTTGTTAAACCTCCTTTGTAAAACAGGCTCCTGTATGCTGTAGACCAGCAAAGTGCCAAAATGCCTGCTTCTATAAACGTCTGTGGACCTTTCTGCAGTTTACCAGAGGGACTGTATGAAAGTGAAGTTTTGATGCCTGTGTCGGTGTTCTTTGCTTGGCAATTATTATTATCATTATTATTGGTTTTATGCTAATTAAACTAATTTACTAATATCTAATATGGTGCCTGCAAATGGTGTCCAACTGTAATACAGAACCATAAACCAGTTTCCTCAACAACATGTCTCTTGGCCAGCGGAGCAGGTGATGACATGGTAAAGTATGCTGGTTGTTTCTTTTAGAAGACAACATTCACCTCCAAGCACATTTTGTGTACATCCCATATATAAAACATACGTTTGTGAGGTTTTTTTTTTTCTTCTTTTTGTGCCCAGCATAAAGAACCCACAGAGCCTATGAATATATTCTATTTGATATTTTCTGGGCTGCTTGATCTAGATCTTCTGCCTGTTTTCCTGGGCTATGAATATATTACAAGGACACAAAGGAAAATAATTTTATTTGGAGGAAAAACACAGGACTGCACAGCAAGGGAAGGGAGGATAAGGATGGCAGAGGAAGGCCACAGTATTATCAAAGAGTACTTTTCATAAGCAGTTTTTGGAAAAGAGTGAAAGTAGGACACAGTTTTATCATTTTATGCCAAAGCTGGCAGCTTTGACAGTGGTTTCCGGTAGTTATCAAGCCACAGAAACTCGGAGTATTGTGAATAGTGCTTCTGCACACATTGTCACTGTTGTTTAGATGCTGTCAGAGCCCACAGAAAAAATGAATTGTCTTTTATCACATGTCATTCAGAACATACAGAGTATTTGTGTGAACATTTCAAGTTCCCACATGTCTGTTCGGACAGTTCTCACACACTAAAGTGTAACATTTTAAACGAAGAGTTTTCCACACTCCTTCCCACAGCTGTAACCTAAGCCCATCAAAGCGGGTGTGACAGAAGATGTTTTCACAGAAATTGAGGCCATACAAACACAGACATCGTCTGTAGTAGCTCAGAGGGACAGTAAAGTGTTACGCTACAGAGCCTGGACACATCAGGAAAAGACTGTCAAATCATTTCTCAATTTTCCAGGAAAGAAAAATGATGAAGAAATTATAAAATGATTCAAATGAAGCAAAACTTTCAATTTTATATCTAAAATGTTCACAGACCAAATGATGAATGATGTCAACAATATTAACTGGTCAATGCTTATAACATACATCAAACAGGAAATACATTTTTAAGTCAAGCCTTTTGTTGACCCGTCCATCAGCCTGGACGTCCATCCACTGACGCTTTTTTCATGGGTTGTTGTACATGACAAGAAGAGGCAATTATATTTAAAAACAGTTAACAGAACAGGGAGAAAAAAGGATCATTAGTAATCTTCAGAAAGTCTGTGGATGACATCACAAGGGGTTTAGAGTTCTTAGGGAGTCTAACGCTACAATAGAGGTTACAGCATAGGACCGCCTGGTACAGTGAACTAATGTCGTTACTTCAGTACAGAAGCATAAATCAAATATAAGCTTGCCAAGGACCACCACTCAAACTAACTATCTGTTTGATTATAAATTCAGTCTAGAGGTTAAAAAGAGATTACATGACCATTTTCAGCATTGTGACTTAAAAAGGATCTTTCCTTTGCAAATATGGTTGTAAATGGTATATTTTTAAGATATATTACTGGATTTAGTTAATTAACCACAACCTCTTCATCTTTTTTCCATGCATGCCTTTGTTGATATTTAAAAGTGCGAGAAATATACTAAAATGTCAAATGAAGTAGAAAATGCCTTTAAGGTATGTAATAAAGATAAGAGAAGCTTCAGTCTGTTTTAGTCGTATGACTGGAGCGTATTTCTTCAGTACAGCTGGTTAATTAAAAGCCTGTGAAACTAATCCTATAGCCAAATAAAAGAATATTGAATAAGGTGATATAAGCTTGACCCAAAAATGGACGTAAAACTGAGTATTCAAAGCCTTCTAAAGGCTGGGCTTTTAGCTCAAAGAGGTTGCTTGATACCTTTGTTTATTATAATTATGAGACATGGTAACATGTATCAATACAGGATAAAAGCATCATATGCTCCCTTGACCCTGCTTACTCAGATAATTTGCGTTTTCCCTGCAGTAAACACATTATCCTTGTTAAACCCTGATATTGCAGAGCTGATTAAAATTCCTGATGTTCTCTGATGTACAGGTTACTGTGATATGAAAACACTTCTTTGTTCAGATATCATCCGTGCACACTCACGGATGTGCGTTGTTATAAATGTGTTTCAGTTTTTGAAAACATTAACAAAACATTGCACAGACCATTCATCATCCTCTATTTCCCTTAAAACTGAAGTGGCCTCCAAAAGCTCCATTTCAAAAGAGGAAAAGGGGATATTTTGAAATTACGTTAATATCATGAATGGGGTTTAATTAAATCAACAAAAGGAATTAAAAAAAAGGGAAAAAAGAGAGCAAGCCTATGAGGTTGCTTTTGTCTGGCAGTTTGATACACAGGGAAATAAATGAATTACTACATTGTGGAGCTTCGTGACAAAGTTAAAGTTTGCATTGGGACCTGGAAGAGTGTATGTCTTGTTTACACTGTAAGCTAATTAAAAAAAAATCAAAAACAGAAGCTGTGTTGAATCTGTTACCTTTATTTTGAAGCTGCTCAATATAGCAAAACCTTTTCTGACCACAAAAGACACAACTTAGTGCCCTTGAAGTGTGAGCAGGTATTATTACAAGAGTTTCCGATCGTCCACACTTATTAATGCAGTACTGGCAGTGGCTCGGATGTGAACCCAACACATCTACGTGGCACCATGTGGTAAGAGGTCTTATTGCTGCATAAAATGGGCTTAAAGGCAATATCATCAACCATTTCAGCTTAATCTCAGAGAGGTCGGCACACCGGATCATAGTTCATTGATTGATTTGGCCCAGTTTTTCCTGCTGCGACCCCACAAACACAGAAGACACACAAACATGCATTTTTCAGACTTTGGGAGGAAATTCACACAAGCACAGGGAGAACATGTAAATTCTGCCCAGAGACTCAAGATGGATCCTTGAATTGAACCAGGAGCCTGCTTGTTGTGAGGTAACCTTGGTAACCAAAAAGCCACGTGCCGCACAGATCTATTTAACTGAACACCAGTAGATTTTTGAGAATCAGAAACTTACTGAAAAGTTTAAGCTTCAAACTTAAAACATATCTGCCTTTAAATCAGTAACAGAAAGAATACAAATGGGGAAACAGGGCAGAAACACTTCCTGTACAGCTGTCACTCAAACTACATTAACTCCATCCTCCTTGGGTGACATCAGTTTTCATCATTTTATTTAAATTGTTTTGCTATTCACTTGATCTGTATCTTTTTTTCAGGGCTTTGTAAATTAAAAAGAAAAAAAAAATCTAACTTTCAATCTCAATTTTCCAGATCCAGATTGTGCCACTTCAGTGTATGGTCCTAGATGTCTGACACGGAGCCATGTAACCTAAGTCAGGGTTCTTCAACCCTGGTCATCAGGGCCCACTGCCACCCATGTTTTAGCTCCAGTACACATAATTCAAATGATTGGATCACTGCCAGCTTCTCATCAAGGTCGACTCATCAATGGTCCACTAATTTGAGCCAGATGTGTTAGAGCAGAGTAACATCTAAAACATGCAGGATAGTGGGCCCTGAGCACCGGGGCTGAAGACCACTGAACTAATTAGTCATGGAAATGTTAGAATTCATGACACTTTTTGTCGATATGCATGGACCGAGTGTTGTCACTTACCTGCACAGATGTCAGTGGTATAAGTTTTGACTCACTGTTGGAGGAGACACATAACTACCAAACTTTTGATGTGCTAATGTATGATTTCAGCCTCACCTGAAACCCTGATACATTTGTTCTTCTGCATGCTGCTCTCTACCGGCAAGTTGCAGCTATTTTTCCTAAATAAAGCATCATTCCTACATAGAAAATATTTTTTGTTACTGTTCTGTATTTTATTTTTAATACTAGCATGATGACTATAATTAGTGCATTATCATAGACTGTGCAGTGTATAAGAGATAGAAGTACCCACATGCTCTAAAATGTTAAGGAATTTAAGTTTGAAACCCTTGATGGTTGTTAACTCTAAAATATCTGCAGCTCAAAAGGTGAATACAGTGACTTTAATTTGATCCATCTCTCCAAATCAGTGTGCTGGAGAGATGAATGTAGAATAGTTTTCTTAGTGAAAGAGACAGTAGGCTGCAAAGATACACATTTTTCTCCAATGAGGTTGTGAACGTCACTTTTCATATCCATCCTCCTGCTCCAATATTGTCACTTCTGGCTCCAAAAGAGAGATGGTAGTTGCCAAATGCATAAACAGAGAGTGACTGTGATGTTTGACTTTTCATGTTGTATCATTTTCCACCAGCACATTATCTTTATTGTCGTGAAATGCGGAGAATAAAGAGCCGAATGGGATGGATTGCCAATTTGAGCATTAAAACTACCCATGTGGGTGGAGAGGAAAGCGGTTAAGCAACTTGTGCTCTCTCAGAGGTAATCTGCTTGGAGAATAAAGTCTGGGACTGATGCTACCATTCCACTGCAGAGGCAGACAACAGCTGAAAACAAAGACATTCCTGTCAACTTGAGATCCGTAACACCTCCACGTCGATGAGTCCTAATGTACACCAGGAAACAATTTTGGGAAAACATTATCTCTGCATCACAGAAGCAAATGCGTGTGATTGCTGTTTTCATTCGCTGCTCCCCTGCACACTTTATGAACATTTCTCTGGGTTATCTTTCCTGTCCTGTCTTTACATTAGTTTGTGAGTCCAAAGATGCATATTCAGGTTCTCACTACGATTTGCCAATAAACTGGTCACCGTGGTAACGTCTCCGCTGCAGCCCAGCAGCTATTCATCTTGCTGGAAGTGCTGTTTAATTTAACCCCTCGTTTGGTGGAGAGCTTGCTGAGCACAATCCATCACTTCTGTACCACAGATGACACCGTGACGTGATTCTCATCAATATCGCACATAAGAACTGCTGAGCTTTTAAAATGCCATGATCGGAGATGCCGCAGATGAAGGGCTGGGGGGAATGGAGGAGGGGGTACTGTCTTTATCTCACAAAGGACTATTTCAGGCACCAATAAAAGGCTTTTTTGCATTTCACCAAAGCTCCTCTTGTTCAAAAAAAGAAAGAACACCAACCTATTTTACCCTGCCTTCTTTCTAAAACTCTGAAAGATATCTAAAGATATTTTTTTTGTGTGTGATGACTTTAAGAAGTGTGGAATAAGGCAGGCAGTATTCTGTCTCTTCTCACTTCCTCAGCTGTCTTTATATCTGTCATCAAACGTCCTGTCACATATCTTCAAATACAAACCGCAGGAAAAAGGCTTTTACCAATGTCACAGCATCCGACTCCACACCTTTAGTGTCGGTACATGCATTGCTACTTAACGTAGAAGCTCATAGCTCCTTGGGACAACATTCGAATCCCAAGCGCAGGCGTGAGTTTATATCCACATATATTTAAATTCATACACAGACATAGCAAATAAGCGTGATATGTACTAATTGGCATATTTTAAGACACTGACTTTGTTCAGTTCATTTCGAGACTAATTGTAAAGGGTGACTTGTGTAAGATATACAAAGTGGTGACATTTCAATTCATTTCATTGTCAAAAGAAGGTGGTCTAAGCTGTGATAATGAGGAGTCGAAAATAGACGAAGCTGATGTGGCTTATTAGCTGTTATATTTCATTTTTATTTAGCTTCCTCTGTCAGAGTAATGAACAAAAAGCCTGTCACTGCTGGATGAAAGTTGAGCTCGGGATCACATTTGTATTCTAACCTCAAACTCGGTGAGCATAAACAGCAACGATGAACATCAGTCTCTGAGATCCTGATGATTACATGCATTGGACTGGAAACTTGGAGGGTTTTCTTAAGTCAGAATCCCTGTCTCATCTCTGTTGTTCACCCACATTTCCTGCCTCTTTCTATCACCCCTGCAAGACCTTTGTCCTTGCTCCTTCCACCTGTCGCCTTACACCCACGTGGGTCCATGCATGCCATGATTATCGGATTTCATTTTTGGCCACCAGATGCAAAGATCGGAGGTAAAATGCAGTCCTTTTTTGTAGTTATTTTCATCTATCTATTTTCTATACTGGCTTATTTCTGTTTAGGGTCACGGGAGTGTGCTGGAGCCCATCCCAGCTCTCTGGGCGAAAGGCAGGGCTACACCCTGGTCAGGTTTGTAGTCCACTGCAGAGCCCTCAGTAATCTGACTACAGCCCTGTAGTCAGATTACTGGCACAGATCTCATTATGGCCACGTATGCAGCAACAGCTGTACTTTTAAATCATGATCAAATCTAAATACTCGGTCAAAGGCATTTGTGATAAACCCCAACCTGAACACTAAATGTCTTGATTGTTACAAACTGTAACTTTTAATGGTAGCATCATTGTGCAAATACCAAGACTGTGTGTTGTCAGACTTTATGTCAGCAGAACATCCTTCAGGCAAAACTAAACTTTTATAGGAAATCATCAAATTAGTATTTCAAGCAAGGATGCTTTTAAATCCACTAGTAAAGCATCCTCGCTCTCAATATTCTGTTTAAATCCATCACGGCAATAATGATTCCTCCCAATTCCAAGCACTTGAAAATATCTTTAAAACTCATTTCTGACCCACAATAACAATCAAACTGTCCTGTTTTCCTATTGACCCTTGGCTCATGTGCAGCATAGAGGTCAAAAAAACAAAAACGTGCCCACAGCAACCTAAAGTTATCTAATTTCTACAAGTGAGTATTTCCAGGCTACAGCGTACCGTGTTAATTTGTGACTATGATTTACATTAATGTTTTGACATAAAATGCCATTTTGAACCCATAGATAATAATTTTGTGGTCACAAAATAATCATTAATTACCACACAACACTGAACTGATGAAGTTTTTCAGATGTTGTGTTGGGAGGTCTCTAAATCTCAGCCTGCTTTCCGAGAAGATTGTAAAATAGGGCAAGACATCTTTTTTTAGTTTGTTTTGGGGGGTTTTCACCAGATTTGCACGATTTGAGGATTCTTTTTCTTGTAACACAGCTTGACTTTTACTCTGGCTCCCACTGGGAGTGGACTCTCCACTGGGTTCCCACCATGGATTCATCCTCAGCGCCACTTCAGGTCCCACCAGGAGCAGTTTCAGAAGTGCGACGCTTCTTTGCACCGCCTGCACAGCTGAATTCATGAGATTCATGAGTTTTGAGATCACGTGGGGATCATGTGATAATATGCTCATTTAAAGGGCTTAGAAGGTTTAAAAGGTTGGATGGATTGAAATAAAATGTGCTTTTCAGTTTGTAAAGTTCACCTCTCTTTGTACGTTCTTGAAATGGTAGAAATCTTTTCTGATCCCTTAATCCCCTCCAGGGATTAACAAGAAAAAAAAAAAGTTGACGTACGAGTTAGCGTCCCTTTGTGATGTTTTATTTTAAAAATTGACCAGACTTTAAGCCATTCTTGTATCTGACGTCCTGTCGGCTCGATCCTTTCTGTGGAAAGTGATGAGACTTAAAACAGGCTCGGCAGGTTTCTTCAGGGACATAAACAGTCGGTTCTGGGACGATTGTAACCACGCTGCAGCGTTTCTATGGGACTGCTCTCCTTGAGCGGCTGTGGTCCACATCAGCCAGACTCCACCAACCACCGTGTGAAAACAGAAGTTTTAACAGACAAGAAGATAAAATAGAATAGTAGAAAAATGACCAGAAACTGCTAAATAAAAATGAATAAATAAATAAAGAATGATGACATTGCCACGTTTAGGAAAAAAATGGGCCCATTGCTCTTCTTATCTAAACAGAAAGATATGATTAATGGTAAACATAATTTCAGTAGCACAAGTACAGGTTCAACTGATCCTCAGCTAAAAATGTCTAGAAACCGGCCAGTTTACCCCTGTCTTAAACGCAGGACATTTATTGAATCCTGTTATCATTTAAGTGTTTGAAAGGGACCTGACATGATGATTTTTAGCTCCACCATCGAGTCAAGGGTTTTTTTCTGGCTCCGGCTTGATTAATATTGACATGCTCTGACATTTTAAGGGGCACTTTGCGCTACACAGACTGACGAGACATGAAAGGGCATCTCGGTGGCCTCTATGACCCCCATTTTCCTCAGCCACAAGGTCCTGTTGAAGAAATTTAACTCTGCTGCTGGAACTGATGACACTGATGGAGCTGGTGGTGCATATGGCCAAGTCATTGCCGATCAATTCTGGACTGGGTCATGTCCCTCTGTGTGTGTTTGGAGTCTGTGTAAATGTATATGTCTTGATGAATAAGAAATGCATTATAAATATGCATTTGTCTGTTGCTCTTTCAATTAGCAATAATAATCACTATTCCTCCTGGAAAATGCCATACAAATATAATAAAGCAACCTTATTTTTTATATACAAATGACAATCATAAAATGAAACATTTCTAAGTTTACACTTGTATATACCTAGCAGTCTCTCCTTAGGCATTAGTAAAATTATTACATAAAGTTTGTTTCTGTTGTTTCTTTCTTTCTTTCTTACCATCTGGGAAAGTGAAAACTCTCCAGCTTCAGTCTGATGAATTATCCGCTGGGGGCAATAACAAATGTGTATGAGTTTCCTCTGTAGCTGTTGGATATCCATATACTGGATATCTGAGGCAGGACTCAACAGGCTTTGTCTGAGTATGGAGGCTTTTTCAAAAGCCGATTTAAAAACTGAAATCATCTCCTGATGATTCTTTCTCTGCGTGCAGGCGAAGCCTCCTTCAAAGCAGTCGGTCACAGATATCTGCATATTCAAGTGGGGATGATTGTTCCTGAAGAGTGGTCAATTGTAACCTGTTCGATCCCACTTCTTGACAACCCTTTGTACCAGTTCATTCCACCTACGCATGCATGTGTCGATAAACCAAGACCATGAATTTGATTAGAAAGAACGATAATAGTCTTCCTACCTTCCTTGTTTTGAATCAGTTCTTTCCTTTTTGAGTAGGTTTAATCCAATAAAATTGAAAGTGGTCTGCCAAAATACTGAAATCTTACCAACTTGATAGTAATTTTGGTTTTCATTATTCTACCCCTCCAACCCCACACCCCTCTTTTTAATCCTTTTTTGAAAATGTTTTGGGAATGAGTGAGCAGTGCAGTGCATTCAAACACAAGCAGCTTCTGCAATTTTAATTTTGACCGCTGCATGTGGGCGTAAGTTTTCTTTCATGTCAGTAAAACAGCTGAAATTAGTTTTGGATGGAAAAAGAAAAGAGTTGATGCATAATTCCTGATTGCAGAGTACAAGTTCACTGTGATGCCAGAAACTACGCGAGAAATCTAGACGTAACGCTGGAAAATTCCAATTTGCTCAGCAAATCATCAATTGGAGCTCATTAACGATGCCCGAAAGCCAATCACATCAGTCCATCCTTGTTCAGAGAAACTCCGTGCAGGCTTAACACAATGTCAAGAGAGCGGGGATGTTGTCATTTTGATCTGTGCAAAGGCAGTCTGATAAGCAACCTTTGGTGCCGCCCCATGGATCGGCAAGTCCTTTGGATCATTTTCAGACACATAGATCAGACACAACCTTCTAGAGGTGTCTGATCTATCAGGCTAGATTGTTTGTTCATGTCCAGTCTAAGAGAGGTCAAAGAAGCATATAAAAACAAATAAAATGACGAAAGTAATGAAGAGTAATGAAAAAAATGTGTGAAGTAATTTGAATGTACAGTTGCTCCAGATGTGCTAACTATAGGCAGCTTGCTAATTTTGCTAACTTGACAACAAATGTGGGGTTGCGTGGCCTGTCTTTAATTATTACACAGTGTATATGACAGTTAAACATATTTGGGCCTAATCTGAGCTACTTCTGGGGCTTATGGCTCAATTATGGCATTGACAAGTGCTCTGTGGGTCCGATGTGTCCCAAAGCTCTCAAACAGCTCCAAACTTCAGTTTTGGCTGATTTGATATATTAGCCAAATATGGCCCAAATTTCATAGCTAGCTTTTTTTTTTTTTTTTTTTTGGACGCGCGTAATGCCAGTTATTGTTGCCTTGAGTTAATGTCATCGCCTGAAGTCACGTTTGGCCCAAAAGAAAATTGAGAACATCAGCCATGTTTGGGCCAAACAGTCTTCACTATGTCCGGGACTGTGAGGGAAAACATTTGTGACATCCTGTCCCACTTTACTTTATCTCCAAGGTTAGCGTCAGTGTGAACAAAGCTTCAATAAAACTGTAGGTGTGGTTTTTTAAGTTATGCGAATAGTAGGTTTGTTAGTTTCAACACTTAAACAAGGATTTTATTTTTTTTTTGAACCAAGCAGCAGAATGAAAATGCTTTGAGACAACAGAGACATGGTCCTACTAGACTACTTTCTGTCACAATTTCAGAGTTGTTTTGCTGTCTGACAAAACAGAAACAAAGATTTATGTGAAAGTGAACTGCTTCATTGGGACTTCGGCTGAATAAATATACAATATATGTGAGCAGAGAGAGTTAGAGACAAGAAAACAGTCGTAAAACAAGGCAGAATGCAAGTACAATAGCATTTAAGTAGAAATATGTTCATTAGTGTATGATGTCAATTGTTAATATTTTACAACTTTCTCAAGAATTTAACTACACTCCGGGAATAATGATGATATTGATACTGAACACTATTGGGTCATAAGAGTCTAAAATCTTGCAAAAATAATTTTAAAAAAGTTCCTAACATGTTTAAATTGGACATCAGATGGCCATTTCCAAACATTTTTGTCTTATCTCGGGGACTTCTGTATTAGCTTTGCACTCATACCTCCAAACAGTTCTTTGATTATTTCAGAACAAGAAAGAAAATTTTAGGGGAAACTTTACTTTCTAAAAATGGAGTGATGCTGTCTTAACTGTTTAATGGTGGGTGACATTTTTATAAACTTTATATGAAGACTCATGAATACTGACAGCTTCTGTTTCTGGTCGTGAACAGGAACCGAACCAAGCTACGATTGGCAAAACTCTGGGAGGTAGCTTCGGAAAACTTGTGCTTTTAAGATGAAAGCATTGTCCATATTCTGTGTATCTTAACATTAAAGTGACTATAAATCTGTTTCCTGTTGGCAGCAATGGTTATATGATGACACATCCTCCTCAAGAACATGCACTGGCCCTTTAAGTCAACAATAAAATCTGTCCAATGGAGCCAATCCCCACCTATGACGTAGTTGGTTGAAGTCCTGAAATAAACTCTCGTACAGCAGAGGTCAAAAGACTTGAACATGGGTTCTGACTTGAACATAGAAATGAAACAACGATTCATTTATCTCTTTTTTAACATCTAGTATCAAACTGTCATTGCAGCACTTTGAATGAATCCAGAAACACAGTAAAGCACGTCACGTCCACTTCAACACACAGAGCAAACGTTGCAGCTCGCTACAACGTGATCAGGTGCTTTTTTCTATAGGCATTTATCAAGAAACGTCATGAGCACAATAGCGGTAAAGAACAACCTCTAATTCAGTCCCACAATGTCACGAAGGTCAGCACTTCTCCCCTACAACAGTAAGAAAATGGGAAATGGTTCAAGCAGCCATAGAAAGTGGAAGGACAAGCTCTTCTCTTTTCAACCTGCAATGTTTCTTTTTTTTTTCTTGCTTGATGACTTATTACTTCAACACAAGTCCAGATATAAACTTTAGAAAGTAGTTAACACTTTTAGTCTAGTTTTGTAAGGGACTTTGCTTTAAATTATTGTCAAAGATTTTTTTTTTTTAGAATATCAGAAATGTGCTTGAATAAAGGCAACCTTCTTCCAAGAGATATATTTCAGTCGAAACACAGGGTGGACTGGCAACAGATGTTTTATTTTTCTCTTTTTAATCGCTTTAATCCAATTCTGTTTGATACCTTTGTTTCTCACAGGAGAGCAGTTGAAGAGAAAACCTGGAAGCTGAACACACTCTTTTCACTTTGATTCCCACCTACGGAGCACAGAACACATACAATCCCTCCACAGCTCATAATCCACCGCTCACACAATCCACTCACTGCTTCCTCCACACTGAGATGGCTGTCAGCGACGGTTAATGAAGAAATGGGACTTCATAAATGTGTGCTTTTGTTTGCAGGCGTAATGATGATAAATAGGTGGTTGAGCAGTGAGCTTGACTTGAGAACAGACTGAGAGCAGATATAAAGAGGTTCTGTACCTGGGTACTTTTTTTACACTCCTTATTTCTGCAGCACGTCCTAAACATTTAAGCTCCTCTTTCTTTAAAACACCCCCATGCTCACCCCTACCCCGTGAGCGTCTGCTGTGATTGGTCAGCTGCTTGGTGAAGAACGGTGGTGTTGGTGGCGGGTTTCTA